>JANPWX010000088.1:3498781-3540905 GCA_024734555.1 Trochalopteron elliotii
TGGGATGACTCAGGGAGAACAGTTCAACTTGAGAGCTCTCCCAGCTGCTTATCTTCATCATCAGAACAAAACAAGCATTTTAAACAAGGTCTCCTCTGTTTATTTCCTGGTTACTTCACTAATGGGAAAGCAATTTACGCATTTCCTCTCCCCAAACATGCAAATAATTGCACGGGGCTTTTGGCTCCAAAGGCTGTTGGAAGCAGTCATGTCCTTCTCGCTGAGGTTTACACAGAGCAATTTGTGACTAATCCTCTGCCCCCGGCACGAGGAGCTCCCCAGGGCCCTTTCTTGCCCCTCCTGGCACACACAACACATGCTGAAAGATGAGTCAGACTCAAAAATCAAGTGCATGTGTTTCTGTGGATATGTGCACGTGAGGGGAGGGTTTTCCCATGAACTATCTGCCCTCAAATTACCAGGATTTTGTTCTGGCCACTCTGAAAGCTTTTTTATAGGGTTACAAGGAGGAAGAATTTGCCCCATCTGCAGGCAAAAAGCTATAAGAGACACATAAGCATTTCCTAAGCAGGTGTCAGTCCCATTTATCATCCCTGATTAACACCACTAATGAAACTAAAATATAGTAATGCTGTGAAATAGAATAAATTCTAGAAAACTAAAAAATACTGACATTTTTCTCTACCAGCAGCTGCAAAGTAGGACTGAATCTCCTGAGATTTTTTAGAATGAAGACAAAAAGAATTATTCCTGGGGTTCTGGACATAAAATACAGATGTGACTGTAACTACAAACTGCAGGAAAACTCCAAGTAAAACAGTAGGGTGGGGGGGAAGATTACAAATCTCACTATATTACATATGTATGACCACAGCAAGTCATGTTAGAGACACAAGCAAACCAGCCTGCCTACTGCTTTGTTACAGAGGGATCAGCTCAGATACTGTAGTGCTGTGGGCAAGGGAGGTAAAATCAGTGTATAAATGAGCTGTCAGGGCAGCTGTTGCAACAAAATGCAGACAGCATCCCAAAATTTCTGGAGAAAATTGAGATATATAGACAGCCTTGGAGGTTTAAGGCTACAAAAATGCTATTAAAACAAAGAAGTCTGGCTTCCTGCCCTGCAGAGACAAAGGAATTTTGATAATAATTCCAGGAATGCCTCGTTTCCTTTTTGCTGCTGGAAGTGGATATGGTCAAAAGAAGGCTGTGGGCTTTTTCCTATAAAGAAAATCTTGGCAGACACAATTGGACCAAAATTAAATTTATGAATGAGGTTTTTTGTGTGACTTAGGACATGAACATAAAATCTGTAGCAATAAATTATCGCAGGAGGGTTATATTTCATGGGTTTTGTGAGCCTGACAACCAGTTCCAATCCATGTGCACTCTTTCCTGCCATTCCTCAGGACAACCCTGCTTTCATGTTCACCTATGGAAACAGCAGGAGAAAACCTGTATCAATCACCCTTTGTCACTTGGTTTACAGCATGCTAAGCACAAGAAGCAAACCCATCCGCCCCAGGTGGCAAACCACAGAACATCCCACAGCATGTCCTGCATCCACCTGCTCTGCATGGGTATGGAATTGCCTCCATGGCACCAAGATTTGTCACGCTACAGTTGTTAACAACGTTTCTAAATCTAACACAGAAGATGACCCCCAGCAGCCCCCCAGTATTTCCTAGACGGCGACAAGCAATCCTGGCCTCAACAAGGGTATAGAGAACTGCCCTTAGCTCCAATCCCCACAGAAGCTTCCAGTCCTAAAGAAGACTAACAGAAAAACACTTCACAGGATCGGAGACTAAAAGGAATCTCCTTTCCTCCCATTCTTCCTGGAGCAGCAATTACAACACACCAACCCCAGAAAGAGTTGACACACAAAACAATGCCTTCCTGGAAAGATGCCAGCAGCTCAGGAAAATTATAAGCTCACTTTTCCCGTAGCATAAACACATTTCAAGGAGGTTCCTTGAAAAACAATGGCAGCAGCAGCTCCTCTGCAGAGCAGCCACTGAGAGCTAACTAAACACTTCCCTACCTGGCCTGCTCTTCCCAAGGGAAAGGGAACTTTCTGGGACAGCTGAAACAACCCTTTCTTGAGCACTCAGGTCCCAGTTCTGGTGGGAACTGAACTATTCCAGCAGTGGCAAGTCCCACCATTCCTCATTCACCAAACTGTGACCAAAGCACTTGGGCAGCAAGTGCAGTGAGAAGTAATGGAATTGCTCCATTTGCTCTGTTTGTCGAGCTTTGGATTGGTTTGGGTTTGGTATAACCTTTTTTTTGTCCCACTGTTACAAATAGGCAGAAGGCAAAAAAGGCATTTAACACATCTCTAGCCCATATCGCAGGAAGCAGTAGTGAGTTTTCCCACCTCAGTCTCCTCCTGCTCCCACACCTGTTTGTTCAAAGACAATATTCCCAGGTTTCATTTTCACTTTTTGGTAAGGGAATGCTTGCAGAGGCAGCTGACACAGCTGGCTGAGTTTTGCTGAGAGCATTTGTTCTATGCTGACCGGGGTCTGGCTCCACAGTCAGAACACAGGGACGATTTACACTGGGCAGGAACAGCAAGAGAAGTGCTCCCACTGCAGAACACATGTGGTGACAAGAGGAGGTTGTTAGAAGGGCACAGGCTTTTCCTGGTTTTAGTCAAGTCCTTCCTTTAGTCAGTGATCCAAGGACACTACGAAGGGTTATACCCACACTCCCAGGAACACTGACTTCAAGGGATGCTTCCCATCATCAGAGAATGAGGAAAAGCAACAACAGGATCAAACTAGGCTCACCCAGGTGTATGACTTTGGCAGCCCTTTTTGGTGGAGTCCCTAAGTAAAAACGACTGCAAGCTGCATGGCCAACATTTTAATGAGACATCATTTCCACCTAAATATCAGGAGCTTTATTTAAAAGCCAACAAGCCTTGTGTCAACTTCCAGATTTGCTTGCTGATTACTGTCCTTACTGAGGATATTTTATATTTTGATTAAAATCCTTCTCTTTGAGTTAAGCATGAACACACAAGTTACCGCTCTGTCTTAGAATATGAGATTAAAGAGTCAAGATTGCTAAAGGACTGGAACTTTTAGTAAGAGACAGATTAAGGGATAGACTCACACCTGGATTTTAAGCTTTTGGAAGGGAAAGACAGGGTGGCAGAGTCAAAGAAAGGAAACTTGACCTCAGTTTGAACTAACAAGCGAGACAAATCTCCTCTTGTGGAAGTCAGAGGAATGCAGACCTGTTTGGGAAAGTAAAATCAGAGGAAATGAGCAACAATCAGCAATCTTATTTTCAGAAAAGCACCTTATCTTTACTGCTTGATTCTTAATACATTGTTTCTTGTGTGGCAGTAAAGAATTCCCTGTCAAGAAGTTGTGCTTTTTTCTTGCCATCCATTACATCCGAAGTCTACAACCCCTTGAGCACCAAGCATTTGCCACTGGACACAGTAAATGTTGGCAGTGGCCAATTTTGTTTCAGTGTAACTGTTCACTGTGTCGTGTCAATTCCTACTTTGCTCTCCTGGTTCTTGCCAAAGCCCAGATAACATCCACGGCTGAGGTTTCTTTCACAGAACCACAGAACAGTCTGAGCTGGAGCAAGAGTACATTTCAGAACAACAAAATAAATACATTAAAATAAATTGAAAATATTTTTTGTTGAAAGCTCTTCCCTTGCAACAATAGTTGCCTTGATTCATAACTCCCAGCTATTCAGACCTTCCCTGTGTCACAAGGATTTCCTAGGAACAGGACATCCCATAATAGACACAAATTACTTCAAGATCCAAACCAGTTTTCCTAGTCTTTAATCAGAGACACTTCACTCTTCAATATTTAACACACTGACCTAGGACTAACGCAGAACACTTGTGATTTGAGTATCAATTTCTAAAGTGCTTCTGAAGCCTCAAGAGGCTTTTCCCACTAAAATTCAGTCCATGCTTAACCTATTTACATAGTCTTTCAACTTCCTGTTGTAAGAACATTCAATCAAATCTGCTGAGTCAGATAAACCTCTTTACAGGAAAAAGGATATTTATCCTTTGGATTCAGACTTGAAAAATATAATGGAAACCACAAGTTTTCACAAATTCTGTACTAAGTGCTGATATTCTGGGGAAACATCTTTGCGAGTTATTATTTGCTGCTTGGGGAGCATATCTGAGGAAATTTTGCATCACAGAAAAGCTTTCCCATGCTGTAAAAAGATAACTTCCCATTCTGTACATTGCAACTTCTCAAATTAAATTCCTTTCCCTGTTGAAATACTGAGTCAAACCCATCCAGCCTACAGTTCATTTAGGGTACTGAGCATATCACGTGTTGAGCCAAAGTCACTTTGATCCTAGAAAAGTAGACTGTTGAATCAGCAGTGTCATCCACTAGATTAAATTTGCCACTAATCCAGTGAGATCCAGCACTTACTTTGCCCTACATGTTAAGCACCCCCTCCCAGTCTATTAAGGACAGTGTGTTTCATTAAATGGTGCTGGTTCACAATTCCCAGTTCACATCTCGGCACAAATTAAAAAGCAGTTTAAATTCCATTTTCCCTTGCTGATGCATATCTCTGGGAGCACCTGCCTTGCCACACTGGCAGGGTGCAGCCCCACAAAGCACTTCCCTTTGCACAGGGCTGTAAAATGGCTCAGAAAGCTTTGGAGATGATGGATTTGGGAGCACCAGGAGCCAGACACCATGGGGGAGCCACGGGGGAGTCGAGCACGGCTGCTCTGCCAGCACGAGGAGGGAGCCAGGAGAACAGTGGAAGGGGGTGAGCAACCTGCTCTGCGACTCCTGGGCACAGGGAGGTGGAAAATAGGATATTTGTATAGTGTGGATATTTGTATTTTGTATGTATATGGACACATTCACTTATGGGGCAGGTGGGCACAGATTCAGCCCCACCCCCTGCTCTCTGTGCCAGTGCTGCTGTAACTTGGGGGTCTCAGCCAGCCCCAGGGGAGGCCAGGCTCCCTCCTTCCACAGTTTCCATATCAGCCAACTGAAATCCCCAAAACAGAGACCAAAACGAGATACAAATGCAGCCTCTGCCTCGCACCCACCCACCCACAGTAAACACTGTGAGGTTCACAGCTGCAGCCTCAGAGCAGGGCTGGAGCAGCTCTCCCAGGACAATCCCCTTCCCTCTCCAGCAGCCTGGAATCGATCCTATGGACTGGTGTACCTGTTCATCCTGCTGGAACTCGGTTGTTAAACATCAGCCTTTATCTGCTTACTGTGGAGTTCCCATTTTTCACCAGGAATTGCCTCTCACCTGCTGCTCCAGACTTGAGAGACCTTAAACCCTTCTCACCCAGAGCTCAGTCTCCCAGAGCACAGGGAGTGAGTCACTTCACACTGTAATTAATTCCTCCTGGCCCTGGGAACCACAATACAAAAGTTAATCAAATGAAAGAGAAATTAAGGATGCTGTTACCCAAAACACCCAAGATTTACAAGTCATATTTCTTGACTGTGAGATTATTTCACATCTGCCATTCATTTGTTAAAGCTCCTCTATGAAAGCACTGCAGAAAAATTATGTTTATTTGAAATGTCACCTTTGAGGAGCCTCATACCAAGTTTAAGCTCAGTTAACTCATACCACACTAAATTGCAAATCTATTGAATGAAAGATGAGTATGACTGAATTGCAGTTTTCATAATGCAATAGCACATAATCAGAGGTAGGATTGCTGTCCCCAGCAGAATTCTCTCTAGGAAAAAAATCTGTTTCATTGTAACAGGACAGGTTAATTACTTTTTGCCCCCCAATAAAATTACTTTTATATAATTTTTGGTTACTACATTAGAACAAATGATGCATGGACAATTTTAAACATGATTTCTCTCTCCATGAAGACAATCAATTAGCAAATTCCCAAGTCTTTTCACAGTTTTTACTCTGGGTTTATTGAAATTCTTTTCAGATTTCACCCCATTCTCATTGCCTGATAGTTTCTGAGACTGGGAATTAATAAATAAGTAATTAACTTCCTTACATCTTCATATCACCCATTGTCCTAGGGTGACTATGTATCCCCAAATCGTCTGTTCTGTGTTCTGTACCTTTAAGACTGGTTCTGAGAGTGAGCAGGGAAAGAAGAAGCGCGCAGTTTGTTTTGAGAAACAAACTCACTCCTCGGAATCTGCTCTCGTCCTTGGGACTGTGTGGTTTCTTTTTTTTTCTCTTCGTTGGATACACAGAGGGCAGCCAGAGAGAGTTTTTTTTTCTCCTCTTGTTAGTCTAGCTAGCTGAGGCAAAGAAGCTTTCCTGGACTGTTTTTTTTTATTATTTTATTTTTCTTTGGGACTGTTTAAATCTGCTCAGGACTGAAAAACCCAGAGGAGCACCGGGATCTTGCACCCGTGGCCCACCGGGCCGGGGCTCGGCATTTTTCAGCACTGAAGGGACTGATAAACAAACTCCTGACACGGACTCTGAGTTTTGCCATCTCTCTTCGGAGCAGCGAGAGGTTTTATTGTTTCATATTATTATTATTATTATTATTCATTCTTTATGCTTGTGGGCATTTTTGTTTGTTAAATAAATAAGGCTTTTTTTCCACTCTATCTCTGAGGGAATTATTTCCCCGGACCGGCTGGGGGGAGGGGCTGTTTGGATTTGCTTTTCAGAGGAACCCCACTCGGAGATTTCCTCCCAAATTCGCCCTAAACCAGGACACCCATTATCATAAACTATTACCTTGAACGCTTAGAGATGTGCCAACAAAAACACCTGAAAGCCCACAGAGAGCAGTGAGTGGACATCTGCCTCCATGTCCTCAAAATGTTGTGCCTCTCTCCTTGTCAAACACATCTCTCACATCTGACATGTTTATCAGCTGGATAAATATGCACATTGTTAAATTTCACACTCAGAAGCATCACTTTGACCCTGGGGCAGACATTCACATTGTATATTTTTGCAGCTGGAGGACCCACAGAAGAGAAATGCTTTCAAATGCTTTGAAAAAGGCACCCAGGTTGAGGCCATATGAATGAAGATCCAACATTAAGATTTATTTAAGCAAAAAAAAAATTAAAATAATGAACCCCCCCCAAAAAATAACATTCCAATGAAGTTAGATCCTGTTGCAAAGAAAGGTGAGGGGACAAGTTTGAAAGGAGTGAAAAAGTTCATTTCCAAGGGTGCCATTTAGGGCCTTTTTCAAGGGGTTAGAATTCACACACACATCTTGAATACTAATTAACCCAGCACGAGAAGGGGCTTGGCCGTAAGGTGGCTTCTCACTTCTATTATTTGTCTGACCTGTCACTGGTACTTCTGGCATTTTGACTGTTGCTCTGCACCCCCTTTGCAGCCAGCCAGGGACTCAAGGGTTGTTTCTTTCCATGGGTATTTTCAGCAATTGTCCCCAACATTTTTGCTCCTAACTGGCCTGGATTGTTACAGGAACAAATTGTAACCCTTCCAAAAGCTCCTTTCAAAATGGGAATTGCCCATATTTATTCCTGGAGTCTGTCCCATCTCCAGAGAGGAAATGTCTAATTACTCAGTTCATTTCAGAGACTATTCACTCACTCATTTAGCTCCAGGGGAAGGGAGTACTCATGGCATTTCCTTTTAAAGGCTTCTAATTCTGATAGTGTCACCCTTGTAATAAGCATTATGATATGAATGACCAGGACGTATATTTTCCTTAATAAACCAATTCAAGCAAGGTCCCCATCCTGAAGATCCACCATGGGAAGCTGTATGGATAAGATGCTTAATATGCAGGGGATGACTGAAATTTTGGTCTTGATTTATTTACTTGAATTAGTCAATGCAAGCAGGTGTGAAGGGAAGCGATTTTTTTCCTAAAAATGCAGGAAAAGCTTTGTATTCTTTATTCTCTCTCTGGCTCATGTGTCAGAAAATCATAAAAGCTTTCTAGCTTCTCTTTAAGAAAAAAAAAAAGCCAACACATAAAAGCTGCTTTATATTACAGGATCTGTGAAGTCAGTGCCTGAAGTGATGGACACTGCCCCAGTGCTGTCCTGGACGTGCTGTCAGTGGGGAATTGGGTCACAGCTGCCCCAAAGTTGGGAACAATCTGCAAGCAGCCTTGCCCACACCCCTGGGCCTCTGGCAAACACAGCAGAGCCACAGCTCTTCCTAAAGGTCTGGACCTGGCACATCCACCCTTGCAGCAGCACATGATGGTTCTGAAGAGGGACATATAAGTGCCCACCACAGTGGCTCTGCCACCCCCAGGCACCTCTGGATGCAAGGTAACAGATTTAGACACTTTTAGCAGGATTTGGGTGGAACTCAGGGTGCCAGATCCAAACTGTGCTCTTTAGATGGATTGACTTGGGCTCCCTGGATATAGGGACGGCTGAGAAGGTAATTCACCAGCACAGGAGAATGTCACAGGGCAGCCCTGCTCCAGCACAGTCACTGCTGGTCTGTGTGGTTCACTTTAGCCCAGGGAAAGCACAACAATCTGATTTTCACTCCAACATTTATCTAGATACCATACTAAATAGATACACACTTATTTGTGTTTTCACACAACTGCTGCACTAATAATTTCTCCAGGCATCATAAGAGGAACTCTGGCTTGAGTGAAGAAGCACAGCCTGGCAGAAGGGACAGGAGATGTTCCCAAGAGCAGAACACACATTGTCACTGGCATCAGCAAACCTGGGAGCTAGTCTTGGGCTGAGACTGGTAAATGACAGGAGCTTTCCATTGCTCTTTCCCTCCTCCAGAGCCAGCCCCATTCATCACTGACTACCTCACAGGGTGACCACACCAAGAGGACAAACTCCCTAGGAAGGAGCCCTCTGCATCCAGCCAAACCTGGACAGCTGGGCTTGGCTATCAGTAACCCTTCCACTTCCATAAGGATTAACCTAATGGGGATAGTTATTGTGTAAATGCTGTTTACAGCCACTGCAAATGCTGACGTCCACCGTAAATCCTGACAGTGATTTGGTGTTTATTAAGTTGTGGGTCTGATTTTCAAAGGCAGCCAAGTGCCAGCTTTGTTCCCATTAAACCCATAAAGAAAAGTATCCCTTGGTTTCAGAAGAGTCAGATGAAGACTCAAGACTTTTCAAAACTCTTAACTGTACAGAGATGCAAAACCTCACTGAAACAAAATAAGCCTAGAGAAACTGAAAATGCTAAAAAAAATTCTTCAAGTTCACATCAAGCGAAATTTTGCAGTTTGCAGGTATTTCACATCAAAGCTATAACAGATGTGAAAACCAAAAGGAGCAAGAGAGAGAGAGGTAATTGAGATCCATGACTCCTCTGTTTCTTAAATCCATGACTTTTCTGTTTCTTAAATCCATATATAATGCAGAATGACTGAGTCTCAACCTTGCCCTGAAGTATAATACATGACAGTACATTTCTCACAGAAGTAGTATCTCTGTCTTGTGGCAGTAGCAAGTAAAAATTAAATTATATGAATATTTAAGAAGATGTTAATAGGTATCTTAAATAAACAACATGTAATGAAAATAGCATCACATACATGTTTTAAAACCCTTAACTGAAAGTGTAGTAAAGCACTCGCAGGAAGTAAACTTTACTTTCATAAAAGAGTCTAGAACAGCAACTGAACACACCTGCAGAGCTGGCATCAAAAGAACAAAGGTTTAGTTGTGGATCACAGCTCTCAGGACAAACCCAACATCCTCAATAAATCCCAGTTTATTTCTGAAGTCTCTCTGATCCCATTCCCAGCACATCATCCTCAGCACCCAGAAGTTTGGGTACATCCAGGGAGACAGAGCCCAAAAACCAAAAATCCCTTTCAGCACTTTCAAGAGCTGAAATCAGCAGCTGCAGTTCCCATGGAATCAACAGGACTTCCTTGTCCTCAAGACAAAGGTAACAGGAACAGATCTCTAATAAATAATTGTTACAAAAATAACTCCTACAAAGGTATCAGGTAAATGCCCTTAAATACTCTTAAAATGCAGGAAGGCTTTTGCTGATTCAGGTATTTGGGTGCAAATCCCACAAGGCAAATTGCAGGTAAGGGAACAGCCCAACTTCCCAGCCAGGACACCAGAGACCTCACACAGCAGCTCTCCCCACAGGATAAATGGTTCAATGTTGAGTTAGAAACGTCCAGAAATAGAACTTTGAGATTATCATTTTCACATTCCCTTGGCTAAGGTGTTGCTCTAAAAAGAAACTGCTGAAGAGAGATCTATCATGAATTAAAAATTCAGGGCAGGTAAGTTCCATGCAGAATGTCTATGTCTTTAAGAAACCCATTTATCCCATGCATTTATATTTCTCCCTGAGCTTCCTTTTCATGAAATTATATTTGGAATTAATAGGATTTAGAGTTATATTTAGAATTACACAGTCAACACTGTACAGCTGTGTCCATCTTTTTAAGATGCTTTATAAACCAGTTTTCCCAAAGATTTCTCAGCAATCTGAGCTAGGTATGGATTTTTCCCCCCATTCTGCAATTCTACAGATATTTGGATTAAAAAAAAATGCTTAAACAAAATGAAGCTTAAAAAAGTACCTGCTAATGACAACTATTTGCTTAATGGCAATTGTTCAGCCAGTGCAGCAGGAGACTGCTTACATCTGCCAACAGAAACCATTTTGTAAAAATTAGTCTTGTAAACCACCACACATAAATCCATGGAAAATCAATGCCGATGGTTTCTATTAGGAAGTAGCAATGAATTACTCCTTATCCAAGAAGTAAAATAAACTTTTTTTTTCTTTCACGTGCAAAATTCTGAAGGCCAGATTCAAACCCTTTATCGGTGAACTCCTCAGTAACTCCTGTGGGATTCGAGTGACACCGTTTGCCTGTCCTTAATCTTGTCAACAAATTCCATTGTATCCTTCGGAGAAAATCCTGCCGTTGTTTTAAGTATGTCTAATCCATAAGGACAAAGCTTTAATGAGTTTCTAAATTTATATCTTAAGAAGTAAAATAAAATAAAATTAAAAAAACCCCTGTGACCTAGAATCAGTTCCTAAGCACTGCTCATCACTTCACTCTGCAGTGAGGTCTCAATACGGGATTTATCCCACATCCAAGAGAAAGAGACACAAAGCAGGAAAGTTTCCAGTGCTTCAAAAATGCTTTTCATAACTCCTCAGAAGACACCAAAGGGGCCACACTCTGCACATCCCCTGTCTCAGGGGAAGTGCCACCTCACCTCCTTGCAGGTGTGTGTGTCTGGCTGCACGACACCATTTCTACATGCGACAGAGAAGTTTGAGTAAAAACAAGGAGTCCAATAACTGAGAGGTGGAGGAGGCCCCTGGAAACAGCAAGAGATTTCTCAGTTCTCACTGTCCACCCCTTAGGTGGTTTAATAAAGGGCAGGATATTGAGCATGGCAAAAGGAAAGAGATAAAATTCATAAGAACTCCTTGTGTTCCACAGAGTTTGTTTATAATTTGGCAGTTGAGTAATTTAAAAGAATTGAGCAGCACTTCCCATGGAGACTTTATCAACCTGAGAGCAATACCATCCTTGCCTGTTACCTGGGGTTTATTACACTTCCAGCAAAATGACAGATGAAACACCAACCTTTCACCTGCTTCTAGTCAAGAATCTAAATTCCTTCTAATAACCCAAATCCATACCCCGCAGGAAGCTGCAAGGCAAAATCGTTTACTTGGTCCCTTTTAATTTAATTTTTCATTTCAATCTATTCACTTAGGTAAAACAAATTAAGGCCAGTAAGCAGGTAGGGGAGTGGAAGACAAGTGAGTATAAAAATAGATGAGGTTGTACATACTGCACCTCTTCATTTGTGGTCCTGTGGCCTCTTCCCTCTTAATCCTGGTGCATTTGTAGGAAGGAACGCCTTTGCTCTCATTCACAGGCACTGGTGGAGGGCTCCTCCCTTGTTTCATATTTTATTTCTACTCAACCTCTTCCCTGACTGCTCAGCCACATTTTCACAGAGAGGTATGTGTGTATCTTTAGAACGCAATCTGTGTGGTGTTATGTCTGCACATCTAGCCCAAACAAATTTCTACTTGCAAATTCCCTTAATTATAACCATCCAATGCACTAAAATAAGGCACAGTGTTTAAAATCACAGCGTTCTCAGGGTGAGCTCATGAGTGCAAGTCAAACCATGCACACAACCTGTAGTTACACTGCAAATGCAGGCAGGCTCTGCACAGAGGGATCCCCTCCGAACAAGCACAGCTCTGTGTCTGATCTATTACAAAATTATGAACAATTGATTAGGTAGGACTTGAGAATGAAATTAAGCTTCAGTATGAAAGGGTAAAAACAGTTTTTAAATGGTCAACTCAAGTTGATGTTGCAGCACACAGGAGTTGGCACACAGAGCTGCAGCCAGATTGCTCTGCCACTCATGAGTTCCTAATAGCCACATTTCAGTCTTTTTTTCTATTATGAATTGCCTCTAAGTATCAAATTTTATTTATATGTTCAAACAACATCTTCATTTCTTTCACTGCTTTTGAATTTCCTGCTACTGCATTTCATAGATCATCTCTATCTTCTAGAAGTAAAATAAAGCTTCTGTCTTTTGCAGATAAACTCGTTTATATATTTTGTTTGTATGTTTTGTTTATATATATTGTTTATATATTTTCACTTTTCCCCCTGCCTCTCCTCAGAGACTAAAGTCTATTCC
This sequence comes from Trochalopteron elliotii, assembly GCA_024734555.1. Classification (NCBI taxonomy): domain Eukaryota; kingdom Metazoa; phylum Chordata; class Aves; order Passeriformes; family Leiothrichidae; genus Trochalopteron; species Trochalopteron elliotii. Next base: position 3,511,381 of record JANPWX010000088.1, read on the forward strand.
AGTTATCCCTCACCAATTAATTCTTTTTTTTTGTCCCCTAGGAGGAGATGACCAGAGCTTCACTTATTATTAGCAATGAGGCTTATACAAAACACATACATTTGTATTTAGGTTAATTGATATCAAATTCTAGTGGAATTGAACTAATTTATGATATTCAAGTAAGATGATCTTGAATAAGTTTGTTTTGCTGTGGAATGCATCTTGAGTAAGTTTGTTTTCCCAGGCATGACTCACTTCTAAAGCAAACATCATCCAGAGTGCGGTTTTACTCCCAGAGACATTTGAATCTTTGCTCAAAAAGTGACAGAGGGACAAATATTTGAGACCTCCTCTGGGGAAAACCTCTGGTCAATCACCACTTTAACTGGGGTTTTCTTCCTGATCTCACTTACACATTGGTTGTGAATTCTGTGGATGCTCCCTTTGTTCACTTCTTAATGTCACTCTATTTTCACGTCCCAACCATTTTTTAAAGGCAGGTTTTCTTAGCTGGTAAAAGGGCATGTGAGAAAGCAGAGCAGCAGTCTAACATTTTTTAGCTCCAGTCCTGCACTGTGTCAATTTAATCTCATCACTTGCCTGAAAGTTCTTTCATTCTCCTTGTTTTGGAACCTACAGACATATGGCAGTAATTGTCTAGAGGCAGAAAGAAGTGACATGTGGCATGAGCTGAGAACAAGCTAAGGAAAATAACAGGCAGAATGTGAGGGTTTTCACTGGAGGTAACAGAGTTAAATATAGAACTAAAGTGTCCCAAATACAATAGCAGCACTTTCCACATGCGTGCATGTGCTATAAATACCTGGTTTTCTGATGGCAGACTCCAGGTGAGGAGCAGGATTCCTCCCCAGCTGAAATGACAGTGCTTCCCCCAGTGAAGCCCAGAGGAGACAACAGCAGGAGCACACAGCAGCAAGGGAACAGCAGTTCCCACTCATCTGCAAGGTCAATACTTCAATACTTTGTTGACAGCAAAAAGCACTTTCTGGGTGAACTTGCAAGTATTTATTCCCCTGGTTGCTCTTACATTGGTTCAGCAAGAGCCCAGGGAACAGGGCTGGGGGACCTGCTCCTGCACTTAATGAAGAGCAAAATGCACAGTGACAAAATTAGAGGAAAGGAGATTTAGTCCACATAGATATGAAGGTATTTGCTTCCTTTTCTTAAAGGAAATTATTCCAAACTCAGAGTAAGGACCACATCACAGACAGGCTTTATACAAGCCCATGTACCTAGTAGACATATTTTCAGGTGCAAATCAAATGCAGAATAATACAGATGCTCTTGTAAGTCAAAGGTGTTTAACCTCATGTGCATCACACCCTCACCTGATTGAAGTTAACAAAACTGCTCTGCCCACCCAGACCCGTAGAGAGTCAAAGCTGCAGCTGAGAGAGAGGCTCAAGCAATACACCCAGCCCACCCAATGTAAAATGATTGATATCCTGTCTTAATTGATGCCTCTTCATGAGACTTTTTCTTTACCCTCTCAAAAAATATTGAAAAACGTGTTGTCTTTTGATAAGCTTTAGTTTTAAGCCTTTAAGGAGCAAAAGGGAAAATTAGTGGGGTTAATGTCTGAACACAATAAAAATAACTGCTGGTAAAAATCCCTATAAAAGTGAAATACAGTTTATTCTGCTTGCAGCTTTACATGAAGCTTGCATTTCTTCCTAGAGCTTCAGCAAAGCACAGAAGATGGACTATTTATCAGAAAACCATCGAGCTGGAATTTCACATCAGGCTAAGAGATCCCAGCTGAGCTGTTTACTTCTAAATAAAAGAACCCATGAAGTGTGGTATAGAACTTGAATTCCTTCACTTCTAACCCCAAAGCTGAATGGTCAGACCCAGAAAACACCCTCCACAGTTTAATTAATTTCACTTTTGAAGTTCTGATGTACCTGGTACCAGATCCACTGTGTAGAGCACAGCTTTAGCCAAATCCATATCATGAGTAGCATAAAATACACTGGCTGAGCTTATCAGGTAAAATGGACTATTTTATTTAGCAGTACAGTCAGGGTATGAAAGGAAGAAAAACTTCTGCATCACTGGAGTGGCCACTATCCAAATCTTTGCAGCTTTCAGAAGAGCTGTCATTATTTGATGTCATGTATGAAATGCCCTAAAGATCTGAAAACAAAGGCAAATTCTCCATCACTTAGAAGCCCTTTGCATTATGCCACCTTGAATTAGTTAAGGGTTTGGCATCTCATCTGTTCCATTTTTACACTTTTATCTGGTGATTTGGAACACCCACACAAAACATTTCTCATTCCCTGTGGCTGCAGGGGGATGGTTGCATGGAGTCACAAGGTCCTTCCCTAGTAAAAGAGAAGGAAAAAGAAAGGAGGGATTTAATTTCCACAGGTCTATGGTCAAGAAGCCATTTTCTTCCCACCTCATTACAGTGTCTTAGCATTTGTTAAAACTCTTCCGGGAAGAAAAAGAAAGAAAGTAAAAGGAACAAGATGTATTAAGATGCATAAACAACTAAACAAAAAATCTCTGTATTCCAGATGTTACTAAATCAGATTAAACCAGCTCCTGCAGTCAGACCCCCTTCTTACTGAGGAAAGAAGTGAAGAAATAGCTGAGAAAAAACTGGCCTCAAGAAAAGTATCATTATTATTTCCTTTCCAATTCAAAACTTTTAACATATTCAGTCTCCCTTGATTTCATCAAGATGCTGCCTAGGCAAGTAAAAATAGTGTCAGCACCAAGACTACTTGCACTGCAACGTATTCCCGGCCACTTCCCTGCTGACACGACATGCAGAGCATCCCTGCAGCTCAGGATCAGGCTGTGGCACTCGGCATGTGCCGCTGCAGCAGCTGCCGGGTTGTGGCATGGGCCATCTCTGCCCGAGGAACCCTCAGCCCGCCCCTCCGCGGGAGGACGGCGCTCCCGAGCACAGCGCTGCTCTCCCACTCTTGACACGGAACGTGTTCCCAGGGCCTGCACACGCAGCACAACTCAAAGCAGCCCTGACAGGAATTCAGAGTTCTGCAACTTCTATTTTCCCTTTGAAACTTTTTCAAAGTTACTATTTATGTCTTCTATTAGACAAAACCACCCTCAGCACATCCCAGTGCTTCCTGCCCTTCTCCCCTTTTCTTGGCTCTGGTACAACATCTCCAAAACTTGACACCAAACCTGCTTATTGTTTTAAGCACTCATTGCATTAAGTGTAAGGAATACTGCCTAGAAACTATACAGTGCCCTTTTTCCCTATCCTCCTGTCCTTCAGAGACTCCTTCCCTGACACTGCCCACTTGCAAAACCTCAGCTGAGGGCAAGGGTTTCAGTTTGCTTTCTCTACAGAAAAGAATATTAAAAAAAAGGAAACAAACCACACTATTAAACAAATTGCCTTGCCCATTAGTCAGGCAAACATTTGGGGGTTTTTGTTTCATTCATGCACAAGAGTTTAATTTCTGTTCCCTCTGGATTAAAACCAAATCTTCCACCACAGCAGGTACAGAGGGACTACAACTTCACACACTCACGGAGTTAGTTCAAATTTGTTCTGGATTTCCAATATAAGACATTCATTCCTTCCCTACTACTTTTTTTTTTGCCTTTTTTTTTTTTTTTTTTTTTGCCTTTCAACCAGGAAAAGCTAAATTGAAGCATGCAGTGCAAAGTGGGCATGTAATACCAAGTGCAATATATATCCTCAGGGAGGCATCAAATCCAAATTCTGCCCTGCGACATGAGGATAAAGCTTCTGCAAGTGTATCAGAATGAGAGACAGAATTTTGTTAAGATTTAATGGGGATCACAAAGCTCAAGTCATCTGAATTTCCAGAACCAGAAGCTGGAAAGATACCTGTGGCTTTAGGAAGTACAGTCAATCTCCTTTCCCTGCTTTCAAAGGCATCTAAACCAGGCTATGAATCCTTCAGCGTTTTCTATCCCAAAATTTTATCCTGTTTCAAGATCATCTCTCATTCCTTGTTGACAACACTCAGCTTCTTAGAAGTTTTAATTCTACTAATAAACTATATTCCAAAAAGCAGTATTTTTGATGCACGTGCTGTTCTTGGCCAAAGACTGTTTTACCCTTTTTCCTACCCCAAGGAACCATTTTTGTCTGCTAAATATCCAGGGAAGGAACATAGTACTAGCACTGAAACACACAGCATCCCTCTGACACAAAAATGAAGCTCAGCCTGCCAGCTGTTGGATCTGTCACACCTCACACTTCCTGAAAAAGAGAAGCTTGATCATCACCCATCAAGACTTTGATAGACTGACCATGAGCTCCTGTCTCAAGGATAGCAACAAACTGTGGTGTCTCTTCTGGCAGCACCCATAAGAGATTTTAAACTTACAATGAGATTCAGAAATATGCTAATTTCCCCATCACTCATAATAATAGAAAGGTTTATTATTTTGGTTAACAGGAAAGTGAGGAGCACACTATGGAGACAGAAGAGAAACTGAAGCAGCATTTGCCAAAGAAATCAGTAAAATGGATTTTACCACTGAAAGCAAAGCCAAGGCTGAGAAATACTGAAACTTCATTCCTTGAGCACCTGGAATAAGGCAGAACACCTCTAGGAGATGTGGGAAGCTTCTTCCAGAGGAACAGCAAACGGGCTCAGTTTGGCCAGGTTTGTTCTGCCCTGCCCAGGCAGGAGCACACAGCACCAGTCCAGCCACATGTGGATCATTTCAGAGAGCTACAAAGTACCCACAGAGGTTTGGCTGCTGAGGAAGACAAATAAAAATATTTTTGACCTCAGATACATTTCTCCAATACAAAAAGATTTTCCCATAGCAGAAGTCTGATGACTTCACATTCCAGACATCAATAATTTGAAAACACTCTTCTATGACTACCTTGAGCATAAAGCTTAGTCCTTGAAAACAAACCTATGTCTCCCACAACATCATTCATTTTTCACAATTTTTCCAGGGGTGAAGTCTGAGTGCCAACAGCCCTTTAAGGAAACTGTCTCATAGCCACAGTTGTTCATCAGACAGCCTGGCGAGATTTAGGGATGAAAACCCAAACATGGATCATTCTGATGAATCCAAGATGACAGATGACAAAACAGGGAGACATAGAAAGAATATGATGATTGATTTTTACCAAACAGAATATTCCCTGAATTGTTGCACTGCAGGGCTTGGTGTCTGTAATGGATAGAGGAGTTGTGAGCAACTCCAAGTATGAGGAGCAGAGTCACCTGATACTTAAAGATGAAGGCCAAAAAACTGGCTTACAGATCATAAAATTCTTTAGCACTGACGTTTCTGAAGATGTCGAGGGAAGCATAAGGGAAACAGAATTTCCAAGAGAGAAAACAGGTCAGAGAAGGGAAGTTTTTTCCCAGAATGGGAATTATTCTTCTTGGCATAGTCCTGCACCATTCCCACCCTCAGCAGGCATTTTTGATTATATTTAAATCTATTTTATCTACCAAACCATCAGCACAGTGGCAGGGACTAAGGGCAAAGAGATGATGGAAGGATGATTGTGATAAAGAGAATAAATAGGTGCTGTGATGAGAGGAGAGAACATGAATCAGCCTCAGGACTCAAAGGAGAGGGGGATACAGGGACTGTGTTTGTTTGGAGCACACGACAGCACCACACAGCAGCTCCTAACAAAAAGTGAATGATAATTCCACCACTAATGTTTGCAGAGACCTTGGAAAAACTTTCAAACTCTTGGTCTTTGGTATTTCAAAGAGCAAGTACAAAGAATCTCAGCTTAATATTTCAACCTTTACCATCACAGTATTTATGACTGACTCAAAAGATAATGGTTTTTCCACCACAAGCACACCCGTGTCCTTTCCAGAGGTTAAAAATCCAGGTAAAGATCCAGACTGACCTTGCTCAGCTTTCAGATGCTGAGAAGAGCCTTGCTTGCAAAAGTACAGCTTCTTTCCTTTTAAATAAATAAAGGATTAAATGAAACATGGAGCCTTTGTTTTTGACAACTAAGACACTGCTGAGCCCTTGTGTCACCCTGGACCTGCACAGGAGCCTGAGCTTAAAGGAGAATTATGAAACAACCTCTCACAAAGCAAAGTCATTGGCTCACCTCAGCTCTGTAGAGCAAGGACCAAAACCGCTTAAGGACCTGCAAAATTCCACCTAAGACAAATATTTAGTTGCTGTGGAGCCTGTCAGAGCACATATCCTATGTAGCCTAACCCCTGGATTTCAGGAGCACAGCTGACACTGATGGTTCCAGCAGCAGACACGAACAGCCCTGGAGGCCAATGCTGCCCAGCTGAGCTGCTCTTTGCTCCAGCAGGACTCTGGCTGAGCTGCTCACCTCTAGCACCCATCAGCAGCTCAGCCTATAGACCCAACATTGCCAAAATGAGACCTCCAGGACAGGCCAGTACATAAATGTGTATTTTTACAGAGTCCTGAGTGTAAGGAACCCACTGGGGGAGCAGCACATGTTTTTTCAAATCCCCACAGTGCAAGAGGCAGACCCAAGTCTTGATTGCATCAGAAGAAACCCCAAAACTCTGTGTCATGGGGAGCTTGTGCTCCAGAGAGACAGTCACAGTACATTTAATTATTTTCCTTGCCTCTAATACATCTCTCCCCTCTCCATCTCCTGCTGGCTGGATTCTCCTCTCAGTTTTCTAGCGCTAATCCTCTGCCTGAACAGGTTTTTCTCCCCAGAAGTTAAAGGGTAAAAGCAGCTACAAGGCTGGGAGCTGAAAATTCCCCTGGCTGAGTTAGCCCTACTGTGGGCATTCCCCTGTGAGTGGAGTCCCAGTGCCTGGGGCTCCAAACTGAGGGGTGTCAGCTGGGATCAGCCCAGGGACTGCCACGGGGAGTGAAGGACCACGCACAGAGGGAACATCCATACACTGGAGCTTCACTTGATCCCCTGAGAGCTTTACAGAGTAAAACCAGTAATTTGGTAAGAAACCAGAATAAAGTGAGCTATAAACATCTTCTGCAGCACAAACTGATGCTACATTAGGTTTGTAAAACATCTCATGGGGAAAAAGGGGGGTGTTGTAAAATGCACAACCTTAAAATCTCTCATAGTTAATTTCTGACTTTGGTTTTTTCTTTTAAATTATGTTTATCAATCATACAAGATTCCAGGGGGTAAAAACAATGAATAATCCACTCAAAATGAATTCTGCACATTGGTTCTACAGTGTTGAAGGCAATAAATCATCAATCACAAGCACAGGACCACAACATCTATTTCATGCACGAAGCAGCACTTTATCATGGTAAATTTAGCTGTGTCTCATTAAACTGACTGCAGTCTCTGGCCAGCCAGTAAAACCTGAATAGGTTTTCACATTATATTCCTCAGAGCTCAAAATAAATCACAAAGTTTCAGCCTCATGTATCTACGTGATCTTTAGAAAATGAATTAACCATTGCCGTTACTGAACAGCATGGAGTTAGTCCAAGCCGCAAAATTTCAGAGAGAATCTTTCCTCAGCCTCCATGGCTCCATTACAATTGTACTACAGATTTAAAAACAAATTTAGTCTCCATGCAGTGAAGTAGATTTTGTTTGTTTATTTGTGGTGGTCTTTGTTTGGGTTGGAGCTTTTTAGAGTGTCAGTGAATTAGTCAGTACCAAGAAAAAAGCACAGTCACAGACAAACGAGGTGGCACATCCCATTCCTCCAGAAATCAATGGCAATATACCTGCAAGAGGATCAAACTGTGTATGATCAATTTCTCATTCAAATTCATTTCTTCTTCCCACTAAAAATGAAATTAAAGCCAAATCCCCCTGTCTCTTCTCCCTGTCATTTACTGGCCACAATTTTCCCTTCTGTTAATGTTTGAAAAGACATTCTACACTGGCCAACTGTGTGCGCCAAGGTTTTATTCCAGCCTCACCTGTTTCCCTCACTGCTTTCCCACTGATTTTTCATACTTTAGTTATGGTGGGAAGCAAAGACTTAAGGAAGGCATTGACTATTAAACACAAAACATATGTTCCCGTGAAAATAAAATCAAGATAATCATTGTGTGAATGGTTCTTTGCAGCAAGATATACGTCCTCTCTCCCTCTGACATTCCATTTTTCATCAAAATGGGGTTGAACAGGCTGGGAACTCTGCTTTAGAACTACCCCTGTGATCTGCCAACTTACAGTACCCCAGGTGTTGAAAGGTCAGTTGTTGCTCCTGGCAATCCTAATTTTTATTCCTGCTTCAAGGACTCCACTCCTGGCAGGAAAACAGGCTCAACAATCCTAGTTCAGTATTTCCTTGATTCTACTTCAAATCTCTCTCCTGCACGTGTAAGAAATAACCTAGGCTGTAAGTTTATATGGATTTTCCTTTTTTACATCTTTAGTGAAAGCAGTGACTGACAAAGTGTATGATGCACTTTTCATTCAAGATATTTAAACACCAGAACATCTCATGTTAGGATACATTTAATAAATTATTTACCCTCAAGATTCAGAGCTTACCACTGCACCATGTTTGTTCCTGTGATTCCCACAGGAGTAATTGCAACACAGCAGAATTTCATCCAAAGGTTCCACAATCCTGTGCTTCACTCTCCACAATTTAACCATCACCATATTTCTCCATCTAGTTGCATTTTCCAGCGAAATGCTTTAAGAAATTCCTTGGCTTAAGAGAAGAAAAGCTCCAAACCACATCCAAGATCACACAGTAATTGTGTTTTTTAATTATCAGTGACAAAAATCTGCATTTCCTCAAGGAGAAGAGCCATCATCCTACCGATATCTCTTTAGCAAACATTGCTGGCCCTCAGCTGTCACCAGAGTGATGTCAAAAGGAAACATGCAAAACCCAATTCCAGTCTCCAGAAACGCAATCACAGATTGTCACATAGCCCAAGTGCAAGTCACACACAATTCTTTGAAGCACTAGGCAGAGCCTAGTGCCCAGCAAGGATGGCTCCCAGACTTCCGTAATATTAATTTGCGGCAGACAGCAGGGCTGATTTCCTGCCCTCAATACAGTAATGGATTGGCAACACTTGTATTAATTCTATTTTCGCCCTTATTGTGGCATCTCAGAGAGACTGTACATTTGAATATTGAGTTTATTTGTACAGCTACAGAACAAGCTCTAGGTCACCCCCAGTTCACCTTCCTGCACTGACTTATCCCTTGGATACAGACTTGGAATTTCCCACCAAGAGCTTCACATCCAACCTGGAATCTTGTACAGGAGCATGGAGGGAATGGGGTGTGGTGACTGTGAATGAATGTAGCTCACAGCTATACATTTCCCTAAAAAGCACGTATTACCTTACAGTGAAATTGGAAATATAAAAATCCTCCCTGATAAACATTTTGATGCTTCACAAACACCCTGGCAGTGGGAGGGAGAGATGGAGGGATGGAGGGATGGCAGTTCCCAGACAACTGCACGTGACCACTTTCTGTTTTCAAACCAGAAAGGCAATTTCATATTAGCCTGTTAACTAAAACCTAACCTATTTCTTTTCTGAGTAACCTTCCAGGAAAGCTTTCTATCTTACGGTACCTTTGATTCATGTTGAATTTATCAGAATTACCATTTAGACAAACAGGGAGATTAAAGGTACTTCAGGCTATAGTTAAGAAATAGTCCTAAGGCTAAAACTAAGCATTACAGATTATTCAATAAAGCTTTCAAACCTTCTATCTTTGTAAGGCTATTTTGCTAAGTTCCTTGACAATGCTGAAAACAAAATAAATAAACCCTCAAAACTGATGTTGGATCAGAAATTTGCAGTTTAACATGTCAGTTATAAGGTGCCTTCTACCTGTGTTAACACGGGATTAAATTATTACTGAGCAATTCATGGCAGCCTTAGTAACTGAAGTTAATTCACTGCTTTTACTTTAATTAATCTGATCCCATAATAGGTGTACAGATGGATAGTCCTATTTGTGCAGCTGAGTGCGCATTTTCTAGTTGAATTAAAATGAGACAAGTAGTCCCTTAAATGAGCTGCTACTCTGTATGGCCACATATCAAATGAACCATCAGATTTTTACAGATTCACTTCACCTGGGATCTTTTTCAAGCCCCAAAGCACAGGCATCTCTAGGAACTTCTTAGTGCCATAAACTTCAAATAGCTCCTAGGTAGGGACTAAAAAGGGGAGCCAGGAGGAATTCCTAGATCCCTGTCTCATTCTGAATAATAAATCACCCACTATCAAAAATAAATCAAGGAAAAGAACCAGAACTGTAGGTTTTAATCTCACAATAGACTTTTAGTTGGTTTTCCAGTGTAGTTGCTTTTCCACCAGCAATAATAATCAAAGGACTCATAGTAACAACTCGCACAAATCGTTAAGATTAATTTGGTAAAAATGGATATAAAAAATATTTTGCTTTCTCCTTTTTTAATAGGAAAGCTCAGATTCAGCAGCAGAGTTCAACTAACACAGACTATTGACTGATGCTGTGGCAGCAGTCATTTGAAAAATTAAACACTCCATAATGAAAGATTTCTGCCTTCCAGCACACAGGGGTTAGAATCCTGCTTCACAGAGAACTCTGGTAGAGGAGGAGAGGCCACACAAAAAGATGTTCACTTTCGTAGACTATCAACTGCCAGGTCTGCCAAAGCTCCATTCCTACTCCTGAGGAAAGACTGGCAGGAGCTCCTCCAAGTGCTTGACACACCAAAAGCCATGGGGAGCTCAGAGATGCTACAGAAACAGAAATCCTGAGCAGCCCCTGGGAGCTGGTGAGGACCAACAGCACCATGACGGTCACTCCACCATGACTGGCATGGTGACAAATGTCTTGTTTCCCACCTGCCAGCAGAATGAGGTGGGCAGGAGACCAAACTGATACCCGTGACTGACTGAAAAATTACAGCCATTAATAAAACCCTTCAGTTGTATTCAGCACCCACAAACAAGTGATATATGAGTGATCATTACCTACAGCTTTTCCTACCATTTCAAACTTTGAAATGCACGAGCTCTGGTTATCCTGTAATCTAATTCTGCTCTCCCACACCTTCATTTTCAGGACTGTTCAAAAACATAATCCAACTCTGAATAATTGGATTATGACATTTTCCCTTGCCCAGAGTCCTAACATTTTTGTTTTTTCAGTCCTTCACTTTACAACCTACGCACTCTTAGGTATAACTCAGAATACGTCTGACCTCATCCACTTTCTTCTTCTCAAAAAAACCCCTCAGAAACTATTTTCTGAGCAACTCTATTGTCTGCACTCAGCAGGGTGCAACTCCAAACCTCCAGCATCAAACAGAGCCTGCTCTCATTACAGCTACAGAAGCTACCTCCACATCTGAGTGATGTTTCCCTGGAGATGGCAATCAGTCCCGAGCCCAGCTGCAGGAGAAAGGAGATCCTGTTCAGTCCATCCTTCTCCTGCCTTTCCACTTCCAGCAATTGTTTACTTGCTGCTCCATCTGTGATCCCGTAGGGGGAGAGAGTTTTGCCCCTCAGGCATGACTGGGCCAGCTCCTCCTCTCCTGGAGACTGGAGATGCTTCATCCCTGCAGCATTTTCCAAGGTACCTGGCTTGTGAAGAGCTCCAGCCTTGGCTCAGCCTGTCCAAGGCAGCAGAGAGGGAGCCTGGCATGCTGCCCCTGGAATACATTTCCCACTGCTGTGTAAGAAGGGTTTTAGATCTGCATCATTCCCCATATATGTATCTTTATACATTTCTAAATACGTTTATTTAACATGCCAATTAGCCTCTCACTAATCATCTCTCATGCTGGGTAAGAGTCTAGCAATGTAGACAAAAATATACAGAAAATTCCTGTTATTCCACTCCTCTGACTCTCCTGGCTATGCCATGCTCAGGAACATTTCCAGTCTCTCTTCATTGTATATAGATGAATGTGCTGCCGGTTTACATTTTTTAATGCTTGCTCCTGGCTCAAGCTTCCCATGGCTCAGGCAGAAGGAACACCATCACTGGGGAAGTGTGTTCACCAGACTGAACACAAACAGGGACACAACCAGCTCCCATGTGAGGATTCTGGACATGGTATCAGAGCAGTCCATGTTTACTGACTGCAGTGAGAGCCCAAGAGTTCAGCTTAAAAATAAAATTACTGCTTTGACCCTTTCAAAATACCTGGGATGTGTTTTGATAAACTATTTTATTTTCTTTATACTATTACCGCTATTTCTTACTACTGTCTTTGAATTTCTAACTACTTACTGCTCATTTTTCTTATTCAGGGTTCAGAGTCTAATTTCTTGACCCACACCCATTATAAGTTTGCAATTATAAAAACGCGATAATCCCATTAAGTAGATATAAAACCAGTTAAATACAGTAGGAATGTTTTTACAGGAGAAAATTATATGGCTCTGCAGAAAATTTTACAGGCAAAGATATTTAGACAAGTGCTACCTCAGAAGTAGCACCATATGTTCCTGTACTTCAGCATGAAAGACAAAATGTCTGCAAAATGAAAAGCAATGAATTTTTTTCCAAAAGTTACTGCCATGAGAATTTAAAAATATACACTTACTTCAAGTACCAAATAATCAGAGCAATCGAATTAGGAAGGAGATAATTAAAAGACTAACAGGTTGCTAAATCACGCTCAGGACACACAACCTGGTGTTTGCTCTGGTTTGTAATTAAGATGAAAATAGTAGCAGTACTAATGTCTCTTTAATCTCTGCCCAGGTCTGAAACATTAGACTGCACTCAGAGCACATTTCAGCTGAGAAGGGTCATTAAGGACTGGCTGCCTGGCAGGGCAGGAAGCTGCTGTAATTGCAGGAACTTCGTGCTCCCAAGCAGGATTGTTGCTGCAATCCTGTCAGCGCATCTCCCCGGCCGGGAATGTCTGGGCTGTCATCCCGGGATGTCAAATCCCTGCTCCCCACGGGCTGCACAGCACTGGGGAGCTCCAGAGCCTGCACCAAACCCTTCTCGAACCGACCCTGCTGCAGCAACTTTGCACAGGGATGTTCCAGCTTTTGGCAGGCAGGGAGAACCTTTCCCCAGCCTTCCCTTGAACACAGCCCCGGCTTCACAGGACTTTAAGCAAACATTTCAGCCCGCCGTGTTTGACAGAGAGAGCAGCAGCCACCTACCTGCTAGAATGGAGTCTGCTGGCACCCAGCCAGAACAGCTCCAAATCCTGAGTTCCTTCCTTCCACATCTGCCAAGTCACAGATGTTCAGCCTGAGCCTCACCGTGGAGATTTATATCTGCTAAGCACCACTTCCCCCCCTCCCTGGCACAGTTGCAACATGCCATGTTGATGGATGCTGAGGGCCAGATGACCATCTTGCCAAAATACTGTGTTTCTCTCTTTTTTTAAGTTCAAGAATGTTCATTTTCAAATTTTATTTTGATGGAAGATGAATGCTCCTTTGGATTGTACCAGTTAGCCTGAAATCCCCAGCAGAAAGCTGACCATGCCTCTGGTTGGTACCAGCATCTTCATTTTCCAAATCAAGACAACTACAGTTACACAACTACTCTGCAACAGTAAAAACAGGCCACAGACACAGGACAGAAAACAGCGTTTCCTCTAGTGAAGCTATAACAGCCCTTTGGGTGTAGACCCATTGTAAATCACTTTGTGTGCCAGGACACCTTTAAGCAGCCCTGTAAATGTAAAAGGGACATTAACAACTTCTAATTGGACTGCTGCACACACATAAGAGATTTAAAAATAGCTTTGTTTCCCACTAGCCTAATTCAGGAAATTCAGGAAGGAAGGAAACATTGCCCTAAAAGTTGATTTTGAAAGGAAACACATTGAAAATGTTTGTCTCCAACTGATTGTTCATAAAGGTATTTTCTAGGCCTGTGAGTGACTTCAGCCTCAGTTTTTACACCATGCTGAAAACAGACTAAGAATGAAGCTGTTAGAAAACTGCCATGATGCAATGGAATAACCAGCAGCAAAACCTCAGGAAACCTGCATTAGTTGGTGGCTGATTCATCCTGTCCTGTCTTTTGTTTAGCTCACGGTTCTTAATACACAGGTGATGATGACAGTATATTTGTGTGGTTGGTAAATTGTTTCCAGAAGTATTGATAAGAGCTGCGAGTGGGAACCAGGCACTACTGACAAGTGTAAGCATTTGCACAGGGTAACAGCACACCCACAGCTCTTTATATTCATCAAGGTCTCACCTTCATAAAGACATTTTTCCTGACTGAGCTGCCACCAGGGGAGCGTTCACACACGTAAATCAATGTTCCGCACATCAATGCTATCGCAGCCCACACACAGAGGAACTCTCCAGAGCCAGAACTCCATGAGTTAATCCAGCCAAGCTCTCTGGGCAGAGCTGCTTTCTCTCCTCAGTCACACCAGACTGGTGCCAAACCCTCTGTAGGCTCAAACTCCAGCATTACAAGTTGGAGCAAGGACAGGACTTTTGAATGGCTTTCCACAGTAATCAAGGGAGCAAAGGAAAACAGCAACATCCTCCTCTCCCCTGGGGAGTCACAGACCTGCTCTGCCCCTTTCAGCAGCTCACAGGACATCACGGAACTCAGAAAGCTTCTGCAACACGAACCAGAGCAGAAGCTTTTGGGCCTGAAAAGGACAGACATACTGCAAATGCCATTTCGAGAAGAGGCATAAATGTTGCTAATCTGATGACCAATATGTTACAGATTTTCAGTCTTTCCCTCTGATGATGAATTCAGCACATAACACCAAAGTTGTGGGTTCAATCTCTAATTTACTAGGCCATTTACTAAAGAGTTGGACTCGATCTTTGTGGGTCCCTTCCAACTCAGAATAGGCTGTGAATCTGTGAAAATAGATGTCACTGAACATTTATTTTGCTGGCTTTCAGATCTGACATATGCTTGGGTTTGGGCTTTTCAGCATTTGGCTTTGTGTTCAGAGGAAGAAGTTTTCTGCACAACATATATACATGTTCACAAAAGCAGAGCAAAACAGGATGCAAGGTCTGATTACCTCCACGTCTGATGAGCTTTCCCCAAAATCCTACAACTCCACACAGTAAGCCTCTAGCCCAGCTGATTGGTCTGCTATCAGGGCACACCTTCCATGGTGTGGAGAATAAACACAGATGGAACGGGACACGGACAGATCCATAGATGACAAGCCACCATCATATCAAGCCAAGGTCTACAATCTCATCCACTCCTGGTTCTCCACATATCTGAGCTGACTCATGCCCTCAGAAGTTGAATCCTGAATTTAGATGGCTGAAGGGATGGTGCTCAGAAACAGAACTGTACCTGCAATCTGTAGGGCAAAAAGCCACTTCTGATTTACACCATTAAAACAGAGAAATCTGTGTTTGCTGAAATTTATCTCTATGTTTGTAACAGATGTCTCTGGGTGTGGCCAAACTGAGACACTGCTCTGCTGATGACACTTCTGGAGCAGTGAAGAAACTCTCACAAGAATCCTTCCCATCGTGTTTCCACAGATATGATGGGACACAAATTTGGCACCTGGGCCTCATATCAGTAGTTCCATGAGCTGAAATGCAAATCAAGCAGCTGGTTCAGGCAGCAGCCAACTCTCCTGACACCTGATGGGCAAAGCCACAGACCAGTGAGCCTCAGTGTTTGGCATGGAAATGCTCCTGGTTCCCTGGGGAACAGCATTTCCTAATAAACAAAATACAAACACTACTTGTATTTTTCTCATTGCAGGGAATTAAAAACTTACTAGTAACTTTTACCTTTCACTACAGATTCTTTCCCAAGATATTCCAGAGCCTCTTTGTTTCCTGTGCATCATGATGTGTTTCTAAGCAGCACTGCACAAACAAACAAATCAAAAATCTAACAAAACTGGGGAGGTATTAAAAGCACTTAAGTGTTGAATTTGAGAACAAGCATCATCTGACTACCTTGGCAGTCAAGATCCTGTTTCCCCTGCAACAAGGACAAGGAATATACAAAAATCTTACATTAGGTTTAAGTGACATGCAGGATTAATATCTAACATCGACTGACTGAAAAATACATGTGCTAAGTGCACCTCTACTAAGCACAAAGCAGATACAGCTAAGGTTGCTACACTTAAACTATAGATCTTTTCAGTGATAAATTCAACAGTATTTTACTCTCAACACCAATAGAAATTGTTTCTCATTCAAACATTCTTCACCAATCCCTCAAATATCTATTTTCCAAAGTGACACTGGAATCAACTCTTTTTTTAGTTAAAAAAAAATAAAATAAAACCACATGACACAGAGAAGGTGGAATAGAATATGTTGCCCAGGAAACTGACTCCTGTGCCTGAAGGACACATTTCCAGGTGGCAGCTGATAAGTAAATACACTTGAATTTGCATTGCTGTAGAGTTATCATGAAAGTGGCTCATGCAAGTTCTTTTTTGCTACATCTCCTTTTGGAGTTCCCCAGCCAGGGATTCCATGGATACAACTGGATGCATTTGCAGTATTTGTGATCAATACAAGGAGCAAACACTGTCCAACTCATTCTTGACAAATCCAGGATGATGGAGTGACTTGACAGCATAAAACTCTGGGATCCATGCTTCAAGACAGTCTGACCAGTCACTTCCATGCTGTTGGCCAATCCAGCAATTCAGGCTGAATGTAACATTCCAGTATACTCAAAAAAACCACTTCCCATTTGATTACATTCATGGAGAAGCTAAAATACTTAAATCCTAATGCCCTCATGCTGAAATTAGGATTTTTTAAAATAAAACCTCAGGATCTTTTGTCCTCATAGTTCTCCAAAATATTTGCATGTGCTATGGTTTTAAGTGTAGCAGTGTAGCATTCAGCAGTATGGGCAGAGTATAGGCCAGGCATCAAGTCCCAACAACAGGAATGAATGAATGGAAGTTCTTAGTACCTGTACCTGGAAGAGACATAGATTTGGTATCTTCTGCTGTTCTGTTAACACTGAAGAGCCTTTGATCTCAGTGGCTGGAGAGCTGGTTAGGAAAAAAATCATTGCTGGAATGCCTTCTTGTCATGTTCTCTTTATGGACTTAGTGACACTGCAAAAACCTAAAATTCAAAATTTAACTTCAGGTTACATAAATTTCTAAAATGGACCCAAGTAAACAAGATGAATGACAGTGACAGACAAGTGACTTCATTCAGAGCACTGCATGAGCAGGGATATTTTAGCATCTTGTTCTGTCTGGGCATCCCATTTCGGTGCAAGTCAGGTGCCAACAAGGAGTGAAGTGCTCAAATCCTCAGAAGGGTCTGAGTCAATTTGCAGGTTCTGCCTCACAGCATTCATGTATTTGTGCTTGATATATTCATCTGCCTCCAGTGGAATGTTCTTTTTGTTTCTCATAATCCAACACTATTTTTAGAGGCTCATCTTAATGTCCTCAGTAATGTTTGCAGACCACAAAAGTCATAAGATGGATTTTGAACATCATTAAAGTTTGTTCACTCTAAACCAAAAACAGACTCAGGAGCCAAGAGGGGATGTGGGTCAGGAATCAATGCTTTTCTCCAGGCTTATCTGCACTTGGCCTAAGTGGGAGCTTATCACGGAGTCATGAATCAGCCTTGTACCCTTTGTAGAAAGCACTGATATTTTTCTTTGAATCCAAGTCACAGGTACAGGCTCCGCAGTTGATCATGGCAAATTTTCACAGCTCACAGGAGCTTAAAGAGATGCAGTGAAAGAAATCTAGTGAGGTTTGAGGTCCAACATTTGAAGGAGCTATCTCACTACTGATCAGATTAGAGATGTTTAATATTACAGGCATAAAAGGTCAGGAATAATTTGTGTAACCTTGGGGAACCACAGCACCAAAATGGAGACCTTCAGGAGACATTCCATATTGCGGTTACCACATGGCCCACTGGGCTTTTTCAGCTATGACATCTTTTACTCTTGACAGTGCTTGAACACTGCTGTTTCACTGGTCCAAATAACCACTTAATTTATTATATGGACTTTTACAAACCAGTTAAGTTCACATGAATCATGCAAATAAAAAAATAAAGGGTAGAAGAAGCATGTCCTTGCTGAACTACACAGGTTCAGAGCTGCTGGCTTCTTCACTCCCCATGAATGTTACTGTAACAATGCAAATATGCCTGAAATTTTATAGCAGAAATGATGAGTAGAACTAAGACTATTTGTTATTCACAGCCTTCAGAGAGCTGTTCATCTTTTAAGACAGCCTAGCTCAAGATAGCAGCTTTCCCATTCACAATCAATAAATTTGCACACACTTCCATGCTGCATACCAAATGCTCATGGACACAGATCACAGTCCTGACCCTCCTCTGTGCGCCTTGCAGAATTAAAAGCACATAAAAAAAAAAAAAATTACAAGCCCACTAAATATGCACAGAGTAATGTCATTACTGCTTATTTTTTTAAGGACAACTTAAGTTTATGCCCTTCACCACCCATGTTATATTTGTATAACTCATTCCCTCTCAAACAGATTATTGTACTGCTTTCTGCATTAAGCAAAATTCAAAGCTGTGTTTCAGTCCTAGCTGACTCTCTTCACACAGACCACCCTTTAACCAGTGAAGAAGCACAGGCAGTCAAGATTTACATCAAGATCATGACTTGAAGATAATTCTCAGCGCTCCCTCAGTAACTATATATCTCTGGGCATGACAATATGACCCAAGATAAGATGTGCTTCAGTTTACTAATTAAGGCATAACTTACAGGCACAGAAGCCAATGAATTTTCACTGCCAGAGTCATTTTCTTATGTACACGAGGCTTTATTATACCTCATTAAATACCCTGCAATTTGGAATGCCTCGCTGTCCCTTACTCCTGTCAACATCACTGCACTTTGTGTGTGTGGCAGTACAAAATCTGAACCCCACACTACACTGCCTGTCACACTCTTCCCTAACTCTTAACCCAGCTTCAACCCCTGCACAGCCTGCACAACTCTCCATTGTTAAGTTCACAATAAAAATTAAAAAAAAACCACATTAAAAGGTGAACAGAAGAGACAGGACATTCTGACTGGCACACTACAAGGTTGAATGTCTTAAACAAGCAGCACTCACCAAAAATTATTGTAATATACTGACCCCATTACAAGTGCCATAGTTCAGAGAATTTTACAATGTAATCGCTAATATTTCTAAACCCATATTTTACTGTTCTAAACTCACAACACCAACTCCAAAAGTTGTGTGAAGAACTGATACATGAGGGCCTGAGCTCAGGTTAAAGGTACTCTCTCTATGTAAGGACTCAGACAAGACTTTAATGTGAGGATTTGTCATTCTGGCACTAAGAAAAATAAAATAACAAATAAGTGTGCCCACTTATTTCAGGCAGACAACACTAACAGCCGTGCAAACTCCTGATAAGCTCTCTGAGGTAAAGGCAAATGGTTCACATCTTGACCCAACCACCATGAAAAAGAAATAAGCTTCTCTTCAGTTTCCTGTACACAGCAAAACAAACTCACTACTCAGAAAATACATTGTTTCTCAAAAATGCCCAACGAAATAAAACGGACGAAAGATCAGTATGCCAGCTCCATCCCAGGTGTACCAGTACGACAGTCAGGGGGTGGGAGCAGGCGCTGGCTTGCAGGGTGTTCGCGGGGACCGGCGCTGTGATAGATCAGCAGCCCTTCCCTCCGGGAGCTCCGGGGACACGTGGTAGGGAAGCTCCAGCAGACACTCCAAACACGGGAGACGGCCACTCGTCTCCAGCTACGGAGCCAGCGCTGCTCCTCCTCTCCATCCCGGTTAAACGCTCCGGAGAGACGGGCACTGCTCACGGGGCTGCAGTGAGTCACTGCACGGGGCTTTGCTATGGGAACTGCGGGACCCGTTCCCAAATCCCTGGCAGCACCGACTCCCTCTCACCTCATCAACACCCCTCTCACGGACTAACAGGGACCTTGCTCCCAGAGAGACAAGGTACACTGCAGAGGGCTTAAAGGTAATGTCTCTATTCCCTACTCTGCCTCTCACTTCCATCAAAGAATGGCTGAATTAGCACTAAGGCCTAACAGCAAAACAGAGTCGCCTGTGTAGCGGGATGTGCAGCCTCAGGGAGAAAGGAAAAGACACAAGACTTGGAAGCAGTGACTGCCCAGGAGGTGCTGGAGTGTTCTCGGTCTTGTAGCAAGAGGGGCTGTGCAGCTGAGTCCCCCTGCACATCCCACTGCAACCAGCAGTGCCACAGCACCAAACAGCAAACCCTGTCTGTTGCTCTGAATTTTTAAACTTTTTGATGATTTACATTTCTGTACTAGAGTTCTCAAGAATGTAACATAAACAAAAAGTAATGTTTGGTAAACTATGCATTCCTTCCTGGGGGAAGGACAAATTGATGGACTTCAAGGTTGACCAGTAGAGTCAAAGAGGTGTCACCCTCATGGCCCAATCGCTGATCAACCTCCAAAAACTATTTAAACCGTAATCCCAAAAAAAGTCCTTCTTTCTCATTCTCATGACCAGACAGTGTGCGTGTAGTTTTTTCGTGTCTGTCTGGAGACACCTACCCCCTGCACCTGTCTGCCACTTGGATCAACCTCTAACCTGCACAGGAATCAGTGCTGAATGTCCAGACAACCGAGGGAAACCAGGCCATTTTCCATAGGGAGAAGCATCACTCTGCCATTAACATATCAAGAGTTCTGCTGGAAGGATGATTCACCACACACTAAAACATTCAAATCAAAAGGAGTTTTGTCAGTGAAGACATTGTAAATGTCTTTAAATGTAATCTTTAAATGACCTGGAATTGTAAACCTCCCCCAAAAGTCCTACAACGTGGGTTTCTAGTAGGTTCATTGTTTTGATACTACAAAACACATTTTCAACATGACAAATCACTCCACAAAAAAATCAGTTGGGTAATAAATGCAGCATGCTGTAGTCACATCCATATTCACATCTCATGCCCCAGTTCTCTTACAGTGTGTGTAACAACAAGAACTAATTTACAAGTTTGACAATTAAACCTACAGAGTTCAATTGAAAGACTGATTGAGAAAGCTTCTGAGCTCCACACTTCAAAATTAAATACCTGAAATAAACATAACATCACAATGCTGTCAAGGAAAAAATTCTACTGATCCTTGTAGCCTTTGGTTACACTCTGAAAATTAAGAAATGCTGCCTCAGGCTCCCAAATGTGCAGTTGTAGGTGCCACTAGGACAGGTCAAATTACACACAGAATGCTGACAGGCAGATTATTTGCATTTCAACTTTAAGAAACATAACTTGTAAGCAAACATACATGGAAACATGACATCATCCCACTTTTCCACCAGCAGAGTTGTTTGCACAGAAAGGGTATCAGTTAACTCAGTAACACTGTGCATTTTTTCCCTTTGGAGTCACGCTGCAGTTTCCCCTTTTTACTCAGTGCAGTGTTTTCTAATTTAATTTTCCTTCTCGCAAGTGCATTTATAAGAGAAAGTGTCCAAAATTTATGCTGAGTCTCTGTTTAGCCTACAAACACCTTTGCTCAAGGAGAGATGATGCTGCATTTGTTCTGTAAGAGCCCTCACACCTGCAGCAGTACAGGAGGTGTTAGTCAGCAGTTTGGCTTCTCTTCATTAATAACCTCAGCAGGAAGTGAGAAGCACACATGAAAGCCTTTGGATACCTTCCTTTCAGACAAAAGTCAAAGCTCAGAGTAAAACAAAGGACTTCTTAAAATAGTAAGCTGAAAATAAATCACTTAGATTAAAAAACCAACACTTAGACTGCAAATGTTGAAAGCAGATCAATTTATAGAGGCACTTACACCCCAGATATCTGTGTCAGAGCTAAACTGTCACATATTCTTCTAGGGTGCATTAATGCTCTCTTCTCAAAATGATTTTATTGCTGGCATCTTCTCATCTAATTTCAGCAATCTTTCTATCCCAAATACCTCTGTTCTCATTACCTAGAACATTTAGGTGTGATTACAGCAAAAGATTATCATGTTTTATTTGGTTAAAACCTCTAGAATTAAATACACATGTTTTCAATTAACAGGCACCAAGCCAAATTTAGCTCTCCCATCCTATTTTCTATCACTCCAAAGGCTAAGGACACTCATTTCAGAAAAATATGTAGGAGAACCATGAAGTAGAGGGTTTTTTTAAAGCCTTATAAATCTTATAAATGAAAGCTGACATGTCATACAAGAAAAAATACCAAGATCAAACCCTTGAGCATAGAAGATGAGAAGAATTACGAAAGGAAACGTTATCACCTCATCCTTTTTTCCTTTAGCTGTGCCTGGGAGGAAGAGGCTGAGGTAACTTCCCGCATAGCTTAAAACATGCATGAAGGCCAATGATTAATGCATAAACACATCCTGCAAAGCAGCTCCAGCTGCACATCACATTTCTGATGGCATTGTAATATTATACTGCAACTGCTCTGACTGCAGCTCCAGTCTGTCAGGAATCTGCAAACTCTCTGATCCATCCCACACATCTTTACCTACAGCCCTGGTTCTGGGAGAGGTAACACCACCCTGTGAATCCATTGCTTCCCTGTGGTCACCAGGTGCTGACAGGATCACAAATGCAGGTAAATGGGAGCTGCTAGAAGCTCCCATTTCTCCAGGAATAGCCAAGCTGTTCACAAAAACGCTTCCAATTAGGAACACCAGGTCCAGGTAGAGAGTACAACACTTTTGGAATCAGATTTGACATGCAGAGGAATAACTTCTCCTCTCAGACATGATTCAGAGTCCAGTTCAGACCAAGGAAGATGGGACAGGCTTGTTCTGAGTCTAGTAAATTCTGACTACATAGTCAAAATATTTTATTTTACTCCTTTAAATATCAAAACATGTTTGTCTCTGCCATTCATCATTTAGGGTCACCAGCACTTCACTCTTGCTGCTCACATGACAGTCAACAAGAAATACAATAAGTTTAGGAGCACCCTGCAACCTCATGACACAGATGTGCAAACATCTGCCAGCTAGAAATACTCCAAATTTGAAAACCAACTGGATTCCACAAATGTGATATAATACACTTAATGCATGACATGGGATCACAACCAAAATATTGTCCTTTTGTATTGCTCATGAGAGTTTAGGGCCAGGCTTCCTGGCCATTTCCTAACTCCCATTGTCACAATTTCAGCATTCCTTATTAGAAGATCAAGATTTTTATCACCTACACTCAACTGGCAGAGTCACATACACACAGAACATCCAAATTAAGATTTACACATTATTTTCACAACAGTAACAAATTATAGTGACCAGCACTTTTACAACTTCCATATTAACTATTCCCCACAACTTTACAGTGGCTGACAAAATCAAAACATAAAATACCCAGAAGGATTCAGCCTTGCTTTGAAGGCCAAGTATTTCCCTGAAGTTTAAAGCCTTTCCTTCACAGCAGAGCTGTCAAGAGTCTTACCAAGTTTGATCAAGGTCAGACAGATGTCAGATTTAAACCTCAAGCTTGCATCAAATTACATAAATATGAAAGAAGAGAGGTTTGACAACTTCCTAGTGAGAGAAGTTGTGAAACCAAAGAGGACTTCTCTGTGAAAGTGATTATATAAAGCACAGGGCAGGCAAAGCTCTGATTAAAGTCAATAAAGAGCCTCCCAAAGCACCAACTGCCCTCTCCAGCACCTTGTGCCCTGAGTCCAATCTTTTGACAGCTGAAATACGCTGCACAAAGGATGCCAGTCAACTCAGGAATAAAGTAACAATTGCTTCCACTGCTTTCTTAGGTATATGGTTCTTAACAAGGCTACTTGTGGGAAAAAAAACCAGCTGAACAGAAAGCCTACACTGCTGGCAGCAGAAAAACCAGATCTTCCTTCCCTTGTGAGTGAGTTTTAAAAATACATACTTAAAACCTTGGATCACCTTCCTACATATACTGTGGTGGACTGAACATCTTGGGTGCAAGAAGCAAGTCATTTTTAGGAAATCTGGTTCCATACTTCATGCTACTTACAGAAGGTCAATAGTAAACACAAAGAACCCAATGGAGAAAAATACAGCATTTAATGGAAGTTGTGTAATACCAACTTTAATAACTTCTGTATTACACATCTTCACATATGTCCCACACTCACCTTATAATCATTTCAAATTCTTTAAAAAGAGGAGCCTCTATGCTTACGATGTTGGGGTTGGTCAGCCCTGTCAGAAATACATATTTCACTGAATACAATGTGGATTTGCCCCTGCAGAGAGGGGTTAACTGAGGGCATTGTGCAAGTTAATACCAACAGGTGACTGGACCAGTGTGACAAGGGCTGAGGACAGCACCCATCTAACAAGCAGATCCAACAAGTGGTCACTTCAACTGATGCCAAGACAGCTTCACACAGCTGCTTATGAAATGGAAACACATGAACTCCATCCAAGACACTTTGCTAAGGCAAAATCATCACTTTCTGCAGAGCCTGACTTCAAATCTACGTGTAAAGGTTTTCAACTAGGACACTAATCGCCTTCATGAGAACATCCCAAAGCACATGAAAGAAATAAAAGACAGCAGGCTATAGGAATTCTGCTAAGTCTAAAATGAGTTACTTCTACAGCAGAGTAGGATGTCTGAACTTTGTAGCTTTCAAAATAACAAAATACTTACATTGTGACTCTCCTAAGATAAATAATTTATTTCCATCAGTCAGGATATACAGCTCTTAAAAACTAGGCACATTTATTGGAAACCCTTCTACAAGGCAGGAACAACAACAGCAAAGAAGCCCCTTCTTGATCTTCCTAAATTTTTAATTTGTCATGATTAAAAATCTGCAAACTCAAGGCTTTGAAAAGCTTTAGGAGCTATCATTCTTTTCTATTGAGCTTACTCTTGATCTGGGGTCTTTTCCAAAGTTTATGGAAAACGATATAAGAAACCTTCAATCAATAAACAGGAAATTTTAAAATCTTTAAAGCTACAGACAAGGCAGATTAGGAAGGTGGAAATGAAATTGGAGACACTCACCTCCGCTCTGCTGACTCAGATACTGGCAGGGCAAGAAACATAATGCAACTCCTCTCTTACGCAAACACAAATCCACCTAGGGACAAACAGTTTACATCTACCAACCACAGAGCAGAGTCAGGGCTGAGAGCTTCTCCTTGATACCCTACACCAAAACTCAAAATGCACTTTTCCCCTACTTCTTGAATCTACCCCACACCTGCTGGATGGACAAACATGTACTCCAGTTAAATCACCTGCTAAAGGAATAATGGTGACACCAGACTCATTGCCCTTCATTTCACGTCAAACATCATTCCTGCTGCAGAAATAGCTGGAGTAACACCAAAACTACCTCAGCAATTTTCAAAGTGAGCTTTTGCTCCAAGTATTGACCCACCATTCATTCCGTTGTACAAACTCCTGTGGTGAGGGGACAGCTCATCTGTCACTTGTCTCCTGAGGGTACCTTCTCTGCTGCCTCCGCTGAGGTGTTTGAGGTGTTCTGGGCTCCCTCCATAGTGCTGTTTGAGATGCTCTGGGCTCGTACCCCTCACCTTGTGCAGGTGCTCTGTACTTCCACTGGGCGTGTGCTTTTGAATGTGATCTGGGCTGCCACCGCTGTGCTTTTGATGCTCCGGGCTACCACCAGGCCTCTGCTTTTGAAAGTGTTCAGGGCTACTACTCAAAACATGCTTTGGGATAGTTTCTGGACTGCTGCTGCTGTGCTTTTGTTGTTCAGGTACTTTGACAATGGTTTTGTGATGCTCAGGGCTTGGCCCTTTCAGGTGATGATCAGGACTGCCAGAACCCCTGGGCTTCTGCAGGTGCTCTGGGCTGATACTCCTGCTTTTCTGATGCTCAGGACTTCCTTCCCCCCGAGGTTTTTGCAAGTGTTCTGGACTGGTGCTTGGGTGGTGTTTGTGATGGTCTGGGCTGTCTGTGCTGCCCGTGCTGGAAGTGCTGCTGCCATCCCCAACATCTCTGATGTACGCGCTGGTGGCAGTCAGCTGGCACAGGCTGATCTGGCTGTCGATAGAGCTCCGGCTGCCTGCTCCTCCACTCTTCTCCTCATCCAGCAACACACACAACTCCTTCAGCTCCAGGTTCTCCTTAACCACTTCTTCTTGCCTCACTTCCAGCTCTTTTAGCTTCTGCAGGTATAAGGCCACCTCCTTGTGCATGACACTGGCGCTGTACCTGCCCAGCCTCTGCCACTCACGGGACACCCTCTTGCCCTTCTGCCGGTCGTCATCCAGGAAACAGCAAAGGTCCCTCAGCTCCTGGTTATCTTCCTGCAGCTTCTGGTTGATGTCCTTTAAAAGAAAGATTATCATGACAGAGGAGTGTCTAAAGGAATTGATATTCAACTGTTATACAGGCCAATGGACAGCACTGCTGCAAACTCACATTTAAGCACTCCAGTGAGGCATAAATAATTCCATGTGTAGACCTGGCATGTTGTAACAGCACCATACCTCAAGTAAACAAAGCTGCTGTCCAGCAAAAACTGCCCTTAGTTTGGAGCTAATTTCTGATACAGCAGAAGAGTTTCAGGTGCTCAATTAATTTTCATGCTAAATATCAGAGTAATTTAACTCCCAAATTGGGCAAAGATTTTAAGTGCTCTCATGATGATCGCGCTCCCCTGAGAAATATTCACCTGCAAGTTATTGCTAAATAGAAGTGCAAGGTACATCAGAAATTGTAATCTCTCTTAAATAATTAAATATTAACATTTATACTCCCTATTCCCTAAAGCATCGTCACATATAAAGAAGACCATTTTAGAATTTTTTTTTTTAAATTGGGGTTTGCTGGATTTTGTTTCTTATTGGCATAAAAAGCCTTGTCAGTCATCACTTGACCAGGATTGCTTTAACCACTGTAAAATGAAATAATCTGCTTAAATAGATTTTTTCACCCCTAACAAAATGAAGTACATGATTCTGTGCCCTTCCCTAAGTGAGGAACAGTCTGAAGCAAATACTCTGAAGTAAAAATGCTCAGGGTATTACTACAGCAGAATAAAAACGTTTTCCATATTTTATCCTTCTAGTTTGGACTTGTGAACATATCTGTCTTTCTTCCATCATCTACATATTCATTCCTTATGCATGACATTACAGGTAGAGATTGGCCACAGTTGTTAGAGAGTCAGTCTTATGGAAACACCATTTTAGCACAGTTTCCTAGGAAAAGGCAGCTTTTGCAACTCCACTGGATTTAGGTGCATGAATGCCTGTGTTTATCTGATTTCTGCCTCAAAGCAACTTGGAATTTGAACAATTTCAGCCTGTATTTGACAATGGAAAAAATCCCAATGAGGCTTTAAGGTGTCCTTATAAACCTCTGCTAGTGAGAGATGTTTGAAATGATCCCACAGTGGAATAAAAATGTTGTGGAAGTCCACAATTCCTCAGTCGGGAAGCAGGAGACATCCATCCAGCTGGTCATTCTTACTCATGTAACAGTTATTTCATAGAGGACAAAGGAGGGAGATTTCCAGACACCAACACAGGGCTCAAGAACCTCCTTCTCCCAGATTCTTTTTGAAAGTTCCAACTGAGGCATCTGAACAAAAGGTGGAAGTCAAACAAGACTTTGGAGTCTGGAATTGAGAGAGGAATTTGTGACTCCTTCCTATCCATCCTAAGTGTGTTTGGTCAGTTATCTGGAAGATGCAGAAATCCAGATACTTTTGCAGGTAACTGGGAAAAAGATACTATTGTTGTAACTGAACTTACATTCAAAATATAAGCTTCAGTTTTACTCAATACTGCCATGGGTGAATCTTTTTTACCCTCAGACACCAGCAAAGGGACACACATACTCATACTTTGCAGAACACAAAAACTTGGGAGGCAGGAACTGTCTCCCCCCACTAACTATTTATTTTATGCTACACTATTATTGAAAACACTTTCTCAATAATTCTGTAATTTAAAGCCATTCTACAAGTGAAGAACTCTCTTCTAATGCACTTTCCTGGAATAATTCAAAAGCCCACACGGCATCTCTGTCTCTTCTCTCCTTCCCTCCAGCCTCATCTCACTGAAGGAATCTCCTGAAAATTCTCAAAGCAATAAGCCAGGAAATGTTCTGTAGTCCTGCCTGCTCTAAGGCAACTTTCTAGGTCTATAACCCACAAGCAAGGTAATGCACTGGAAAACAGTCACACTTTCTTCCCAGTCCTCAGAACTGGAAAGGAAGCATTAGGGACTAAGCTTCTCATCCACCAGGACAGTAAAATTAAGAAGGGAATAAACCATTACAGACTTGGTCTGCCTCTGACTGCAGCCTGCACAAGCACACAACTGATAATGGTCTCATCAGAGATGTGTTACCAGATGTCTTTTCAGACAATAAATTAGGGATTGGTTCTGATCATCCCAAGCCCAAGGGTTTGCCATCACCTGCCACATGCTGCACTGCATCCTGGAAATGACCAACTCCCTCCAGCCTGCCTGACAGCCTAAGCCATCTGAAAATAGTGATAGAACGCAGTGTGGGCTACACAAACCCTTATTTCTCGTGCACTTCAGCCAGGATCACTTAACCTCACTCAAAACCACGGAAGTCTAACACAAAACTGACAAGACTTCAGCGTCTTTATCAACCCAAAAGAATACTGGGGCAGAGCATAAACCAACTGTGCCCCACAACCTGTCAAGTAGCTGGTCATCTCTTAGCCGGACACTTGATTGATTATTAAGCGGGATCAAATGCTATTCACCCCAGCCCTCATCCACTTTCATGCGGTTGTCGGGAGCGGCTCCTCCCAGACCATCCACCTGACGGGATTGCTCCCGGCGGGACGGGCGGGGGACGCGGAGACACCGCACAAACTTCAGGGGTCCCACCCTGCCCACCCCGCTACCTTCAAGCCGCGGATCTCGCCGAGGTGAAGCTGGAGGCGGCGGTTCACCTCGCGGATGAGGTTGCTGTGGTCCAGCATCGCGCTCATCTTCTCGGCCTCGGCGCGGCGGAGGCTGCGGATCAGCTCCTCCTTGCTCCACTTGAGCAGTTCCTCGTCCGACACCTTGGACAAGTCCTCGGCCGGCGCTGCCCCGCAACTTTCCGCCGCCACTTTGGACATGGTGGCGGCCCGGCAGCCCGGGGCACTCGCGGAGCCTCCCCGCGCCCCTGGGGCCGCCCCACCGCCGCCGCCGGGGGAAAGGGCGAGCCCGGAGCCTACGGGGTGCCCCCAGCTCCAGCGCTGGGCCGGGGGTAACGAGGGAGACCTCTTCTGGCCCCAGGCAGCGGTTTCTGGAAAAAAGGAGGAAAAGGAGGAGGAAGGGGTGTGGAGGAAGCCGGGCCACAGGCTGGGGAGCAAACTTCCCCCGTCGAGAAGGAAAAAAAAAAAAAATAGAAAAAAGACCTAGACAAAAGATCCCCAAGACAAGCCCGGTTCTTGCAACAGGTCAGCGCCAGCTGTGTGCGCCCGGTCCCCGCCGCAGCGCCAGGGATGCGCGGTGGCTCTCACGGTACCCGCCGTCCCCGGGCTGCGGGATGCAGGAGAGGATGCGAAGTGCCGATGCCGCGCACCATGGCGGAGGGCAGAGCGGGCGGGCGGCCGGGCCGGGTGGCGGCAGAGCGGGAACTAGCGGGAAGCAGCGGGGATAGACGGAGCGGGGCGCGCGCTGCCGGCGCCAGTGGCGGGCGCGGGGCCGCTCGCGGCTTTTCAGCGGGGCGCGCGCC
>JANPWX010000088.1:3541202-3632042 GCA_024734555.1 Trochalopteron elliotii
TGGAGGCACAAAAGCAGCCGCCCGCGCATCAATGCGATGCCTCCAGTGGGGCGGCTGGCGAGAGGTTACATTACATCACCGCCGGGCAGCACCGCCCCGGCTCAGCGCAGCTCGCAGGCACGGGCAGGCTCGCACCGAGCCTGAGCGCGGCTCCTTACTCCAGATGAAGGTCGCATGCCATGAGCTAAACCCCTCACAAGAATTAGGCTTGAGCTGCTTATAGACCTTCCCTAAGAATATTCAGCCGCAGTGTAGCAAGAGACTCACATTCCCCGATTTGCTTAGAGATACAAAGACTCTGCGTAAATCTGCCTTGCAGATGATTTCAGAATGAAACTTGATAATCCATTCATGCTGCTTACAAAGAAAGATGAGACGACAGATCTCAGAGGCAGAGGTGGATGAACTGAAACAATTAGGAAAGTAATTGGTTGAATCTCTATTTTTCAAAGGGATTCACGAAGTGCCCCCTGAACAATTACCCTGCAGGCAGAGGAGGCTGCCTCGCTTAATGGGCCCTTCCTACCTCCAGTTCTGCAATTTTAGAATTATGTAGGATTAAAGAAGATTTCTGGTTCTTGAGGGGAAAATTGAAGTAGTTAATGCCAGCACTGGCAGATCAAGAGGTTGTAGCTGGCTCTGCACAGGCAGCTGCAGAACCTGTCCCACATCACTGTCCCAGCCAGCTCCATTGGCATTTTCCTGCCAATGCCAGAGGACCAGACCAAGGATTATTTTCTGCTCTTAGTCCTATTTAAAAGTTGCTACAAGAATGGTTAAATCAAACACTTCATTTGTTCTTACTGCTAATCCTCTCCTTCAACTGCTAGCTGTACTTGATCATAATAACTCCTGCTCCTATTCATCATGGGCTACACTTAGACTTTTCACTACACAAGTCCTCCATTTTTTCCCTTCCCAATTGCCATGAAGAGATGTGCTCTCAGCTGATCCATTTTCCATGTACTACCAGCCTCCCAGGCACATGCCAGACATTCTGGTTCCATCCTGGAGGGGTCCTGACATGGGAATCCCACTTGAGCTGCTCCCACAGCTCCAGTCTGCTGCTCAGGATCCTCTGCTCCTATTCCAAGGAATACCTGTGCCACAGGAGGGTGGCATGTTGGCTCAGCTGCAGGAGGAACCCCAAAGCCCATCACTGTCAACAAGAGCTCCAACCAAGCACAGAGCTTTGCCAGCATGAAATCCCATTTCCTGAGCAGCACCAAGTATTGTGTGAAAATTTTATTTTCTCTGCAAACTCTATCACTCTCCAAAATCCTCTGATTTTTTTCCACTGCAAAGAACAAAGCTTGAGATAAAAGCATCTGACCAGACACAGCAAATACAGTAAGAGGCCATGAAAAGGAGCTGTCATCTTTTATGCCCAAATATATTTCATTTTAATGCAACTGAAAAAGAACAACTTGGCAGCAATAAATAAAGGTTTTTCTTCTTCTAATTCAGCAGTGTATGAGTTGAAAGGTCACATGATATTGGATTTTTAAAAGTTCAAATTAATTTCCATCCATGAAATAAACAGTTAACTGAAAAATGTCCAAAAACTTTTTAATCCAAAAACTTCAGGGAAGAGTGTCCACTTGCCTCAACGTTACCAGTGTTTTTCTGGAGCAGCATTTCACAGCTTTTGATCACGAGAAGCCATGGAAAGCGTGGATCTGAGAGGAACAGCTCCAGGGAACACTGTGTTTCCCACAAATATGAAGCACTTCCACATTTGTGTCTTCAGGAGGTGCAGCATTATTGTACAGGCACCAGTGAGATAGGGGAATTCATGGAGTACGGACATTGGAAGTAGTTCAAACTTCAAACGTCTGGGATAAATGTAGCTCTAATAATGGAAGCAAAAACGTATCAAGTGAAACTAATCTGGAACGTTTCTATAAGGAGAGGATATAATTTCACATTCACTCACTCTTGTGTAACAAGATCAAAACCAGAGTGGGAAGTGCAACGTGACTACTCCCATCTCCTGGCAAGTTTAAAACTTTTCTTTTAGACAGTCCACCTCACTGCCCAAATGTCAAGTACTTCCCTACTCCTGGGCTTTGCTGTCGGTGGTGAGAACAACTGCCCCAAAACAAACACTCTAATTTTCACATTAAAGCTGCATTTTATCAATACTCCCCTGAATAATTCTCATTCACAGCCTGAAATGGGGAATCTGGGCAAATGAGTTTGGAGACTGCAGTGCTGGGATTGCTGCATCCTCTGTCCAGTAGCAAGGGGGATGGCAGTTCCTGTCTATCCTTCCAGTTCCTGCAAACCAGGTGCCAAATGCCAGCAGCAGTGTGGATCCACAGCCAATTAAATCTCCACAGCTGACGACGCTTTGCCAGCTTGGTAATATTTTCACTGCTGTGTCCTGCCCACCCCTGGACATGCAGATACCCAGCAATTGTTGCTGGAGAATTTCTCCAGCATATCCTCAAGGACTTACTTGTCATTGCTGCTGCCTGCAAACCCTCCAGTGCTTTAAGTCTCTGACTGCTGGGAGGAGTCTCTAAGGATTATCGTAACCAATAATAATTACCTGATGATTTAAAAACTCTTGGACATTTCCAATGATGCCCTAAAGCTGTTCAATAGCTGCCTGCCAAAAATATGTCATAACCAAGTACTTGCCTAGCAGTCATTTTACACAAAGATGGCTGAACTGTTTTTGTTCAGACCTTCCAAAAATACTTTTGAGAGTAGTTCAGACTTTAAAAATGTCATTCCCAGATTGGAAAGAAGTGGAGACAGCTTTAAAAATGAAAAGTTCAAGTAATTTTAGTTACAGTTGCTTCTAGATGTTCTTCCCATCAGTCATGTGTCTGCAGCTGACACCCAACACAGCATCCCCAACATCAGCTGCTCTCCAGTGCAGCCTGTTCGTTTCTCTGCTGGCTCGTCCCCTGTCCCGGGGCAGAGCTCCACACCTTCCCATCCCTAACCAAGGAGAGAGTTCCCTTCCTTGCCTTCCCATCCTGTCCCTACAGAGCCTCTCTCCAACATGGCAGCACCCCAGCTATGCATCTCTTGCCTACCAGGTCTGGTTCATTTTTCCCTCATTTGTGTCATTGCCATCAGCTGTCTCTGTCCATCCCTAGGTTAAAGTTCTCCTCGGCAGCTTTGCCAGCACATCGGCAAAAATGCTTTTGCCTCATTTGGCCGGGTGGATCCCACCTCTTCCTTACAGTCCTTGACACTCAGAGATGGTCCCATGGTCACAAAACCCAGATCCCTGCTGTTAGTGCAGCTGTGCCAGCACTTACTTGACACACGATCCATTCACTCCTCCTCCAGCTCTTTCACCCTCATAGGATTCACCTTCCAGCCCTGACTGCCACTCCTGTAGTCACTGTACCAGCATAAATTAGATAATGCATTTTACAATACAATATAGATCAACTTTTCCTAATGGAGTCTCCAGCAATGTTCACACAGTGTTGGTACATATGAAAGTTAATAGTCTGAAACCAGGCCATCCACACAGTATTTCCTACTTCATTGCATGCCCATTTCCACTGCACAGAGGATATTATGGATAATGCCATCTAGCTAAAGCTGGCCACAAACAAAATCCTTCAGTACAGACACCTTTGTATTCAAAGCATTTACAGATGGAATCCTTGTCCTTTGCTCCTGACTTGACCACAGGTAAAAGTAAATGGCCAACTCTGAGCAAACCAAACCAGCAACATGCACTTTTCTCATCCCAGAAATACTTCTGAGAAAGAAAGAAGTTCATGTATTTCCAACTAGTAGAAATTGTAAAAGAAATCTAGAAAAAAATGTTTTCTAATTAATTAATTAATTAATTAATTTCAAATTAAGTCAGAAGAGAGAGGGGAAGTTCAGCTTGAATTTGTCATTGAGATTTTTAAAATTTCAGAAGTTGCAACTTAAACCCCTTTAATTAATTACTTGTGGTAAGTAGGTTCTATTTATTCTCTAAGAAAACTAACTACATAAAAAGTTTTTCCTTCTTGAAATTGTTGAGAAGTTTATCTCCATATTTCAAGAAATTCTCACAAAGCAAAGTTTTCTGTGAACTTCTTCCTGCTGCCACCTACACCTTCCTTATGGTCCATACAAGGACCATGCAAGTGTGTGGTAAGCTTTTCGTGAGTCAGTGAAAAAATAGTGTTAAAATCTACCACTTATGAATAATAACTGGTTTTCCCATTGATGACTGCACTGGTCTGGCTCACAGAAGCTGTATGGTATGAAAGGGAAGTGTAAGGAACACACAAGGCCAGGGATGGAGATGGAACAAGTCTATCCCTGCTGACAGAAGCCTGCATTTGGAGAAGATTAAAGACACCCTGACTCAGGACAGCCACCAAAGGTGCCCCAGAGGAGAGAAGTGGAGAGCAATGAGTACATCCTACTTGAGCTTAGGCACTGCCTGTGGCTCAGCCAGACTTGCAGCTTTGACTTGGAATCTGTAATAGAATGCAAAGCCCAGGAAGGTCTGACATAGGCACTTTGCCTTTTATTTCAGTTGCAGATTTGTGTGTCCCTCCTCCAGGACAAGCCCAGGATCCCCAAGTCATTGATTACTCACAGGGGGTAAGGAAAAGACCTTTTTCTGAGCCAGGAAAAAAATACTGCCACTCAAACTTGACAGGGCAATTGCTTCTGTAGGTGTTGGCCCATGCTCCTGAACCCACCTGTTCATCTCAGTGAGGTTCATGTAAATGAACATGCTTTATAACTGCCCAAGGTTAAACAAGGGGGCTGATGGCTGATCCTTAGAGACAACATCAAATATGGAAACAGGGACCTTTCCAACTTAGCAGAAAACATTCCTGAGACAATAACTTAAAGGCATCCATAGATGTTAGAGGGAAATCATTAATTATAACATTTTTATGGGGTTGCTTTTATTGTGGAGGGCTTGGCAGCTTTTCTGCAGAGCTGACAGTTTGTTCTGGCTGGGATCCAACACAGACACATTACCAGAGCATCTGTGGGGTTGTTTTCATTGTGCTCCCATTCTTCACTTGGGTAACACTGGACTTTGCTTCCTGTTCATACTTGATTAGTGAGTTAATAAGGGGCCAGATGCTTCTTTCCTCTATTGTTGATGGAAATAAAGTACGTGCCCATATGGTGGGGAGTGAGACAAAGTGCATGTCCTACAGCATCATCCTTTGCTCCCCCAGCCCCAGAAGAATGGCAAATATTGGCACAGTATCTACAGACGTGAAGATGGAGACCTTCTGTTCTCCTCCAAGACATCAATAGAGCTTTAAGCATTTATAAAAAACTTAGTAAGCACAAGCATTGGAATGAGATTAAGGCATTATTGATACTTGTTAATAAAAGCCTTTTACAAAAAGTGATTACTCACTGCATTTTTTATAGAACTATGTGTGCTTAAGTAAAACTAATCTACAACAGGACAGACCTCCAATGTTTGTAACACTTTTTAATTTAGAATCATCTTAATTTAGCAAAACCCATCTAAATCAGTCACCCATCCACTCACTTTGGCTGACTCATAGTTATGTGATGGTCTTTTATATCCATCCTTGGTGGGCAGGATTTTGTAATTTACCACAGATCTCCCAAAATTTCAGGTTTTGCCTGCAGTATGGTGGGCTCTGTTGTGAAATCATTGGTTATTTATTCACCACTTACTTTGTCACAGAGACACCAGTGGTCTGTTGCAGAAGCCAATTTCTCCCTCTCTCTTGCTGTTTCATTGACAGCTTCCACAGTGCAGCTCAGTGGTAAACAATTCCAGGGACTTCCAAATCATCCAAACTTCCCATCCTAAGGTTTTCACATCTTTATAGTATTACCTATTTACAGAGAAGTAAAATTAGATTCTTTTGAAGAGATGCCTGAAGTCACTTTAAATACTTGACTAGTTTAAAAACACAAACAAAATCATTCATCCAGCCAAGCATGGGTCCTTAAGTACAAAATTGGAAACCAAGCAATGAAAGAAAAGCCTAAAACTAAGGAACACCCACAGGAGACATTTGCACATCAGTCCACATCAGTCTCATGTCCTCACTGCAAACCCAAGTCCATCTCAGCACTTTCCAAAGCAGTGGCCAGGCCACAGCATCTGAAGTGCTGCTTTCCACAATGTCCCTCCTTGTTTGGGCTCCAGAGCCAGGACAGCAGCTCAGGAACAGCTCATTTCCTCATTTCAATGCTGCCCTGCCAGCCCTAACCCAGGCTTCATCTGAGAGGTGCTTAGCTCTGCACAGCTCCTGCTGCAAGAAAAAATTCCAAGACAAAAGCCCTTTAACTTTTAGATAATAAAAAGCAGCAGGAGTAACACAGCCTCTCCAGCAGATGTGGCTGTGATAACATTAATTTCCTTTATACCAGTTGCATCTCTGATAATTCCCATTTCCTTACCCCTATTCTTTAAAACTATTTTTTCCCATTCCTTTTTAATTAAAAAACAAACAAACAAACAAAAGGAAAAGAACAGAAGACAAACCCAACAGCAACAACAACAAAATCCTCCAATGTTTGGGCTCCTGTGAAGCGAAGTATTCAGAGCTTATCTAACGGAACATGACACTTCCTATTGAGTGCATTCCCTCTGCTGCTCCAGCAGTTTAAAAACGACTGCAGTATTTCTTAGGGTTTGTATCTCACATCTGAGCAAATCCTGGGTCTCCAGCTCACTGACAACTCCTCACAGGGCTCTGGGAGAACATGGCAATAATACGGGTGAAGGAGCCGGCGTTCAGAGCCCTTTGGGCTCATTCACAGTGTCAGTGAGAGGGCCTGGTGAACACAGAGTCTGACTAGAACAGCAGACACCTTTTGACCTTTTTTTTTTTTTTTAATTGCCACCTACAGATTAGTTTTGATGAGAAAAACAAGGAAAGTTGCCCAGAAAAGGAGAGTTAATTGTATGGCAGTAAAACTATCACAATGCCTAGTGGAGTTCTAAGTTTTAGCTGGAATTAAAGCCCAGCTGGATGTAAAGTCGTTGCCTTCACATGAGTTGGACACTACAGGACTGTGGAAGGAAGCTGCCTGCTAATAGATAAACTGTTTGCTTGCTCCAGCTCTGTGTAGACCCCAATGGCTCCATAAATTAATTAATTATCAGCTCTGACAA
The DNA here is from genome assembly GCA_024734555.1 of Trochalopteron elliotii. Taxonomy (NCBI): domain Eukaryota; kingdom Metazoa; phylum Chordata; class Aves; order Passeriformes; family Leiothrichidae; genus Trochalopteron; species Trochalopteron elliotii. The sequence goes on from JANPWX010000088.1 coordinate 3,548,308, forward strand.
TGCCATTCAGGAGGGAATAAAGACTGCAGTGTATTATCCACGCTGAGCCTCACTTACTTATTTGCAGTGCAATAGCATCTGAGACCCCCAACCATGGAGTAGGACCCCTTGGAGCTGGAGCTATAGAACCACTAAAGAAGAGGACTGTCCTCAATACAGTCCATAAAAAGACACTGCCCCTAGAATTTACAGGATACACCTTTAGATCTCTGGTTGCTGCAAAAGAAAGAGGCAGAATTAGTTAAATCTGAGTGTCCCATTTAATATATAGGCATTTCTCACTGCAAAGCTGCACTCACATTAAACTAAGGAAGGAACAAACCACTGCTTTATTGTCAGTTCAGCAAACAGTAATCAACTGAACATTTACCATCATGTCATGCAGCAAGACTTTGAAGTTCTTCACTGGTTTCGGGCCACTGAAATATGCATCTACATATCAATGTATGCAGTGCCCCTCTCAGAAGGAAGGTACACAGTAATTGGAAAGGCAGCTCATGAGGTTATTGAATGAACAACAATCCCCACAGATCACCTTCCTCTGCAACTTTCATCTCCAGGAACACACTTGTTAGTTATTCTGCTGATTCCTCTCAGAGGGAAAAATCCATTAAATATTTAATTAGGCTGTGTTCAATATATTAGGTAAGTGAACTACTCTATCTAGTGCTAACTTAATGTTGCATGCTGTATCATTACAACACCGTGCTGCAATGATATGCACAGTATTGGAGATTTTGGTCTATTTGCTTATGAAAAGGAACAGCAAAACAAAAAAAAGAACACCCAAATGACGAATTCTATTCTAAGCATCCTCCTTTGAGTTATTATTACTTAATCAATTCCAGAGGAGATGCATGAACTCAGGAAACTGGGCACTGGAGTGAGGGGTTTTTTTGGCTTGTTTGAGCTTTTAAGCAGAGCAGGAATTCATCAGTAGGGAAAATCCCTGTGTATGGCTTGCACAGCCACAGACATGACAGACCGGAGTGGACATTCTAAACTGAATGAAAACAGAGAGAGGGCAACTTAGCAATTCCAAGAAATAAGATTTAATCAAGTAAAGCACACACCATTCCTTGAGAACAGCCAGAAAAATCCTGCTGACCTCAGTCACTTCCCAGCAATTTGGGATGACACACACCATAATGTTTGGAATACACAGGGAGAGGAAAGAGAATCTCATTGCTGTACATTTTGTCACAGCTGAGGTATGAAAAATGCCCAGGGCAAGTGGTTCTGAAAATGAACTGATAGGTTGCAGTTGAAACAATTGTTTCCAACAAGGAAATATTAGACACCAAAAACCCCAACCCCCAATCTTCAGGGGATGAGCATTTTCTCTCATTGTAACATTAGATAAACAACGTGCACAAAGATCTTTGCATAGCGAACTCTTGCAGCTTCAGCACCGTGTGAAACAAAGGAGGATCTAACCCAGAAGTGAGATTCCCTAGGCTGACTCAGCCAATGTTCTTCAAGGCTAAAGAACAGATTGTAACTCTCGAATATCTGTGGACAGGGACAATTGGGGTCAGCCCTGAAGGACTGGGGATATGATGCCACTACCTAAGACCCCAGAACTGACTGACAGAAAGTTATGATTACAAAAGAAAACAAATGTCACTAATTTTTAATAGAAATTCAGTGCTATGGAGGCATAGACCAGATAGTTAAATATTTTAGAATTTGTCCCAAAACTCACTGGCTCCAAAACATGGCTTTCCATTATTTGCAAGCAGTCCTGGACTCAGAAGCTGCTCAATTACTTCTCACCAGCCTTGGTCTTCATCTCTTTTTAGAAGCAGCATGACATTTAGATAAAGAAAATGACAGAAACAAAATTAGAAGAGGGAAATAGCTAACAAAAAATAATTAGGGAAAAAAATCACATTGCCTACTTTTTTCCCTTGTCAACTAAAATCCTCACACAGTTGCAGTAATCTAAGTGGTACTTCCTTACGTTGCCAAAAATGCAAAGATGTTAAAGAGAATTTTGCAAGTCAGCCATGTGTCAGAAAATCCCTGCTGACTGAACTTTGATAAATGTCTCCTAAAAAAGAGCAAACGTGTTTGTATTCTTTTTTCCACTATAATACCCTTTTTATTTTGGTGGGAAATTTTTTTTAACAGTGGTTCTTATAAGCATTAAAATCAAAACATTTGGAAAAAATGTGGAACACAGAGCCCTGTTGCAAACAGCCACGGGAAGATGTGCAGCTGAGAAATGACTTTTGGAAATAAAGCAGGTTCTGGAACTGAAGACCATCTTCAAATTTACACAAACCCAGAATATCCCTGATCTATCACAGGGGCGGGGGGAAGCAGTTTGGACCAAATTGAAAGGAAAACCTCCCAGAGGTTTTCTTCCAAGAGGATCAGATGTTGATGTTTCCCTCAAAAGCAGCTATAAATAAATAAATAAATAAATAAATAAATAAATAAATAAATAAATAAATAAAGCTGAATAGAAACAGTTATTTTCCATACAACCTTCCAAAGCTCAGACAAGAACGAAGGACAAAGTCAGAGGGTTTCATCATGATTACAGACATAGAAAGAAAAGAGAACAAACTACAACCAGATCCTGTTAAAGATACTATTGCTTTAAAGACAACTCCCTTTCTTCAAAGGGTGACAGAAATGTGCTGGCCCCACAGGGAAATTGAGAATCTTTCTCATCTTTGTGCTTTAATCTTCTTGTTTCTCATCTTCCAGGGACATAAATCACTGCTCAGCCCCGTGCCACATCCCTCTGTAGCAATACCATCACCAGGCCGGGCTGAATGTGTGCCAGCTTGGGTCTAAACAAGGAGCATTTTGGGGGAGAGGGAAGCCATCAGATGCAATGCTCATGTAGGACAAACCTAAGAAGATTTCTGTATCAATCTGCATAAACAAGGCAGTCCCCTGATCTGTATGGATGGGCACTGCAGCTGCTCACTTTGCCAGGATTCTGAGGACAGCTTCTGGTATGAAATTATCTTCGCCAAGTTTACATCTCAATAATCCACTTAAAATGTACAAGAACTAATTAAACTTAGTGGATAATGATACTAACAATAGTCCATAGTAATTTCTAGCATTTTCTATCTTCAATGTGCTTTACAGTCATTAACTAATTAATGGATAACATGAATTAAAAAATCAATGCATGAGCATAGCATATGATTAGAATTAACATTTCAATTACTCTCCTCCTCTGACCACTACATTTACAAAACGCTTCTCACTTCTTTGCACGTGTGTGTAGTAATTAGAAAGGATCCTGTACAACTTATTACAAAGTAATTATAGAGCTTCAGAGCTGTCCTGTACACTCTGTGAGAACTCACATCTGCTGTGAAATTGTCCCTGAAATTCTGCCTTTTTAGCTATTTCCACAGATCTGTGTTACTGTAATCTCTTTTTCCTTAAGCTTTGCTCACGCACAGGGATGCTGTGAAGTTCCTGCAGCTACTGGAGTGCTCACACCCAGACAGAAAAGCTGCATTTGGGAAGTTCCAGGGACCAAATCCCATTGCTTCTTCCCACGTGGCAAATACCTCCACCTGGTGAGTGCAGCCCTCACTACTGCACCCCAAAAATCACCTCTAGTGCTAAAAGCAGAGCAGTGCAGAGCTCTCCACAGGCCAACTGCTCTGGATCTGCTTCACAGGACATTTCTTTTAGCCAGAGCCTTCTGATTGCGCCACAGCAGATTAAATGAAATGCAAGTGTATCTGTGCAGGGGCCAAACATGGAAGTCTCCCACTAGGAGGAATTGAGGCTTTCAGAAACACAAAACAAAGACACATTTTGGCAACTTGTCTTTCCCTGCTGCCAATTTAAACCTTACAGTTTAAAATTACTTCCTTTCAACATCTGTTGTTTTTGTGGCAAATGGACTGACCTCTGTGAGAAGGGAAAAGTTCCTTCTGGGTTTTTTTGCAGGCCACTGCTCTGCAGGGATGTTGGTGTCTGGATAACTCACAGCTGCTAGATTTTTTCCAACCGTTTTTGAGGGTTTTCAGGTACTAAAACCAACCCAAACTAACAATCCTCAAAGCCACGAGGATCCACACACATTAGCTACCACACACAGCCTGCAATAAACAGAAACCTCCCACAGTTGACAGGGTGAATGCATTTGCCTTTTCTCCAAAACACCAATTTGCAGCATTTTCCCTGCTGGTGCCTTCCTCCCACTGCCCTTTCCATCTGCAAAGACTTGCAGTTTGTCCTCCTGCTGTTCCACACATCTTTTTAATGAAAATTAATTCATGTTGCAGCATTTTCCTTGCTAGTTGTGTAGGCTGAGCCTGTCCTTCCTCTGCTGCTCTGCCTTCCTTTATGGACCAGTTGCAAATTGCCCAGCCAGGGTCTCCTGTAGGAATTTTTTTCTCACAAGTCCCCATATAATTGTCGAGTGTTACATGTGTGGAGGGACAAAAGCATTTCTCCAGCCTGACACAGTTACCTCTTTCAAATGACTTCTCTGCTCCTGTCTAACTCTTTAGGTGACTGTAGCAATCTCTGAGCACATGGTTCCTGTTCCAATTCCCCTTTTTTTGGTGCTGGTTACATGTTTCCAGTCAATGCAATCAATAGCACACTTCTCATGTTTGCCTGATTACATAAATAAATATAGATCCAGTGCACTCAGTGCACAGGCTGAGGTGACAAAGGGGAGGACAACAATGAAAGCCAGCAGCAATCACTCAAACCCAGCTGAATAAAGTTCTTACGAATAATTCAATTATCAGCTTCCTTTTCCCATTTAAATTCATTAAATGCCCATAAACTTTTAACAGGAAAGGCCAGCACAGATTTTAATCTTGCTCATTAACTCTCTTGCTTCTGACTAATAGGGCTGCAAATATTCATTCTCATATTAGTTATTTTTTATAACGTTATTATTCTTTAAAATGTAGTCTTTCTTTAATTTAGACAGAAGCTGGCTGGTGAGGTCTATATAGTGAATTTTCCAGCTCACTGGATTTTACTTTCAGCCATGAAAAAACCTGTACAACTATGAAGACGAGTTTCAATCTGACCACTTCATAAAAGCATTTCTGGACACTGTGGATGAAAGAACTGTGCTAATAAAGTTTTCTGGACCCTGAATGAAAATTCTCATTGGAATTCTCATGAATAAGACAGTCCTAAACCCTTACTAGTAACTGTGGGGAATATTTCACAAGTTTACAATAGCATTAGTGAGGCAAACAGGTTGAAACTGGAAAAAAAACCTCCAGGGTCATTACTGCCACACAAGCCAAAGCTGTGAAGCTGAAACATTTGGTAGCCACAATGTAGGAATCAGATTCAATGACAGAATTTTCCAAGCAAACAGAAGATGGAAGCGTTCCAGGTATTCTGACATGGAGCCCAGCCCAGGAATCCCCCTGAATCCATCCCTGTGTGCAGCAACCTCTGCTGCCACTATCGCTCTGTGGCCTCCAAAGAGGATAATGAGGGAAATCCACCCCATTTCTAAAGCACAGGAAAATGTTTTTGGAAGAACAGTAATGAGTCCCATCTCAGGAGGCTTGGGAGAGCTGGAGAGGGATATTGCTCTGAGCCTAGGAGATGATTTTAGACAAGATTCAGGCACTGGCCCAGAGCACAAGAAAATTTCCACTGCTGTTGGTACCGTACATCATTGGGATAAATAAAGGCTTTCCTAAGTTATCCCATCCCCATTGCCTTTCAGAAATACTGCAGTCACAAAACCCAGCAAAAAACTTGAAGACTGCAGGAAATACAAAGTATTTCTCTTCCATAAAAATGTTCCAAAGCAAAGAGGTATCATATTGAGCAATATTTCATAAGAAATTACAGCCTCATAGCTCTGCTTTTTGCTTTTCCATTTAGCACTCCTACCCACCTGCTCTCCCACCCACACACCCCCAGCATTATTAATGCTTATGAAAGGGCATAAAGTTTTCATAATAAAGAAGGTTTTTGTCCATTATCTAGAGAATAATGTGGTTCGTTCAATATGCTCCCTTGGGAAAAAATAACGTTTTGGTCTGCTCTAACTAGATGCTCTTTCTTGGGACAATACAACCTGATTTTCTTTTGCATTTATAAGAGTGCCAAACAGTTCTGCCTGGAGACAGTGCTTTTCATTGAGGGGTGTCAGGTGTGCTGTTTGTTACACATCATCCCATACCATGTGTTGTTATGTGTAGAACACGATGCATCTTTGATCCTAAAAGCTGATTTTGTGCTTTTTATCTCATTACTGAAAATGAGATTGCTAATGGTCAGGTTTTTGTACATAAAATCTACTTCAAGGATATGCTTTGTTGCCATTTATTGTTTGCTTCTGGAAAGTTCTTCATTATCCCGAAATTTGGTGATGTCATTAAATCATACACTTGCAAAACAACCTAAATAAGCATTTGCTTGTGCTATGGTTTGGCCAGACTACAAATTTGAAAGTCAGTGGTGGAGCCAGGGATTTCAGCTGACAGTGCTTCAATATCTACGAGCTTAATGTTATGGTAAAAAACAGCAGGAGCAGTCCAGGTAGGAATGTTTTGGCAGAAGGGAAGAGCAGCTCTTAAGGCAGCTCAGTGTCCTCCAAAAGCAAATCAAAGTTTGCATGTGCCCGTGGCAGCAAGGTGACACTGGCACAGAACAGGGAAGCACTGGTACAGGTGTCACACTGTGAAACTGGTGGTCACCTTCAGCAGCACCTAAAGCCTCCAAGCAGTTGTCAGGGGTAACCAGCCCTCTGTTATTCCACTTTATTAGTGACCTAGACTAGAAGAAGGCAGGCAGGAGTAACTACTTGTTTCAAGGCTTGTCAGAGCCCTCAGCAAGTATCTAGCAGGGATGGGACAGTCCTCTAAATATCACTCTCCCAGCTGAAATAACCAATTCCACAGCAGCCTCATCTGTCCATGAGAAGTACTGCATGGGAAGTAGGGAAACAGCAGTGGAATGACTTCAGTCAGTTCAGTGAACTGAGTGGATTTGTTATTTAGTGAACGTCACTTGGGGATAAACAAACCATCCCCCGGACCTATTCACTGAAATTTTCAAAAATAATTAATATGAGCACTAGAATTGCAGAAATTAGGCACAAAGCTTCAGATAAAACTGAGGAGCTACATTTCCCTCTGGCTTTTGCATAGGTAAGTCAAATACAGCTCAAATAAACTTTCTCTGTACCTGTCTTTGATAAGAAATGCTGACCCAGACTTGTCTTCCTCAGCTTTTGCCACCTGTCCAGATGCACCCACATGGAGCTGGTCACTCCAAGTGCTCCATGGGGCGAGTGCCATGTGAAACCCACAAGGACCTTGGAAGATGACTCAGTTCTCCAGGACCCTCAGGATGCATCCCCAGCACAGAGACCCCTGGCCTGAGGGCTACCTGCTTCAGGCCAGCTCTGCCCCTCTGCCCACAGGGTACATTGGGCAAATCCAGGCCTTTCTGGCCACGTGCTCCCATCAGAGAGGGCTGGAACAAAGTGTGACTGCCAGCACCACAAACCAGAGACCAAGCCTGTGAGCACTGGGAGGGCAGCCCTGTGTGAGAGTAACTGCTAATGGAGGACAGGGTGCCTTAAAAGAAATCCCTGCTGGCATTAACAGAGACAGTGAAAGATGACCGGGCATCTCCACTGAGGGAGAATCTCCCCAGAGTGCAGAGGATATTTCCACTGGGCCTGAGAGCTTGGCTCTCCCTTGGAGAAACTTAAAAATAAGGCGGGAAAAATGCGCGTGACATGTGACACGGCATGTGGACATGACCCACAGTTCAGAACACCTACATCCTGCCCCGGCTGTTCCTTCCTCAACCAAATTCCCTCACGACTGGGTCCCACACAAAGTGGCAGGGAAAACAGCGGGGAGGGAGGCGGGGAAAAAGGCGGGAAGGGCAGTGCGGCCGGCAGGTGGCGCCCGCACACAGGTGGTGCCTGAGCGCGCCGGCCCGAATGGACATCGGCACGTACAAAATACATACAAATTATACACTTACACAAATATGTACACCAGCACTCCCCCGGCCGCCTGAGACCCCCTCCTGTTTGATCTCTACAGAAAAAAGGAGCTTCTCCTCAGGCCGTGGTCCTTAACGGCCCTTTGGAGCATCTCACGCCTCCAGGCTTGTGCCTGCCCCCAGCCTCCTCTCCCGGCACTGGCAAAGAGGCAATGGAGCCACAGAAAGCGATTTCAGAGAAAAACTGGAAATTTTGAAAAACTGCCAAAATTTGCCCCTCCCGAGAAAGGCCAACTCCTTTTGTGACTCGTACAAAGAGCCACTACCACGGGTATCAGGGGTGATTCCCAAGAATCTCCTGACATTTTACAGGGTTTCCCCTCACAGACCACGTTCTTGCATATGGACATTGCACACGACATTTTGCACCACTGGCCACTTTGAGGTTACCCACTGAAGGAATTCCTTGATGTACAAATCCAGGATTACAGTATAGTTTGACAGAGGAAGGAAGCTCAGGCATGGCTTACAGGCAGATGTAAATCAGACCAGAACAGGATTCCTTGTCCGAGTCTTCGCTTTAGCTACACATCATTCCCTCAGCACCACCACGAATCAATGCTATCACACTGTGTCAGACAGAAATCCCTGCGAATGTGAGCTCAGAAAGAGGAGGTGAATTGTCTCAGTGACAGTGAGCCATGGCTGAGGCAAAGGACAGAAATCCTGATCCTCAACTGCTGCTATAACTGTTGGGACCACCCTTGTGAAAACTGCCACCTCACTCTCTTCTCTTGCACCCAAGTCAGGAAAGTCTGTTCAAGTCAAATCAGATCAAATCAAAATAAAAACCAAAACTTGAGCAATTTGCTTTTACTGCCGTGTAGCGCATGTAAAAGTGACTGCGCAGTAACTCATGGTTACAGCTCTCAAACCGTGATAAAATAAAACCAAGGGACATTTCCCAAAAGGATCACAGTCCATCCGGCTGCAGCTCATAAGCTTGAGAGCAGCTGATAAAATATGCACTAAGAAAGCCAGAATTTGAGTGCCCTAGGCACCTCCAAAAGCATTTGTTCCTAGAAATGCATCTGGGAAAACATCTTTCTCCCCCCGTGCATTGCCTTCCTCACAGGAAGGTGGGAGGAAAATACACCCCACCTTAGAGTACTGTATTTTACTAAGAAGAGTGGCTGAATTTCTATAGGATTGGACAATTCCCTCTCTTGAGTGATACCATCTCACCCTGTCTGCTCAGTGATCTGTGCCAGAGTCCGCTGGCAAAGGGACCTGACAGGCTTGCTCCTGCTTGTGGGGCTGAGTAAGTTCATTAGGCTTACAAGGGAGAACAAGCTCAAATAAAGTGCACACATCGCTGTGCCCTGGCTTAATTAAAATGTATGATCACCAAACAGCTGACACCCAAAATACTGCCCACACAAAGGAGGCACACATGTCCCTCAGTTAACAATGCTTTATTTTCTGTCAAAACTTCTCAGGCAAGGTATTTCATTGGTGGGCTTGAGGTTTATTTATTGGGAGGGGCCTAAGAGGCTGCACCATGTGGAACTGGGCCTCATGAGTTTCCGGATGTGTTTCAGAAAGCACTTGAAATACCAAGGTTTTCAAGATAATAATTGAAAAAGATGTATATCTTTTAATGACTTGATGACATTTTTGCAATCAAGATTTTGCAAAATACCTTACAAGCACTGACCATCTTTTCTGCTATTTCCCATTTTTGTAGCTGACGGCAACATTCATAAAAATCTGAAAGATTTACACCTCGGAAAGAAATATAAGCATCTAATTATACAGGTTTCTCTCCAGAAGGGAGAAAAAATGCCAGTCCTGTGCTGCACTTTTACTTTTGCCAAGACCTCAAGTAATGAACATTTGCCATGGGTGTTTCAACACTGCTCTGCCCACTAAGCATTCCAGAATATATGACCCAGGCTTTCTTCTGACAGCTAACTAATTGATTCTCAGAGAAAATCAGCTTTCCAAAGGTGAGGAAAAATTATTTATGCAATCATTTTTTGTCACAGAAAGCACAGCTCTAAAGGAAATAAAAATTTTACTTGGCATATGATAAAAAAAAGCATTTCAGCAAGCAGGATTGAGCTGGCTCATGTCGCTTCCGAGAAGAAAAATATATGTGGTTTTTTTTTTTACTTTGTTCTATTACTTGTGATATAGAGGGTTTAGATTAAAGGTTATCATTTTATGTCCACTTTTATCACCAACCTTTCCAATGATCTTGTTCATTCTGGCTGCAGAAACTGGGGCACATAATGTTATGCTATTTGCAACCCATTACGGAATGTTGTTCCAATGACTTGCAATCGAGTGCAATATAAAGCTGTTTATAAGGCAGTTACTTGAGTACAGAGTTTAACATAACTAAAAGATATTGAAAAGAAAGGCTCCCAGAGCCATCGTATTTTTATTTGCTCATAAAACTATTTTGGAACTTTAATATTCAAGCATAAATTTAAGCCAAATTAAAGCACTGAAATGTTTGCTGAGAGTCGTATTTTAGGAACAAGTAACTTCAAAAGTATTAAGAAAACAAAAACTGGGATCTGAAAGCATACCTCTGCACAGGACAGCAAAGCTCAAACAGGATGGTTGAGCTGGAAAACAGTGTGTTCACTCAAAGTGAGAAGTAATGAATAACCCTCTTATAAAGGTGCTTCACATGCACAAATCCCATCAAACACAAGAGGCTGAGAGACACGTCCAAGTCCCCTTTGAACATCAGGAAAAACGCTAAATCAAGTGTACATTTCCTTAAAAGGGGCAGGTCTTTGGGAGGTAAAAATAGTTGAGCTTTGCTAATATAAGTCCAGGATTTGAAAGTGTTTTGCAAATGGTCTGGGCTCAGTACTGCTCCTGGGAAGCGAAGGTGTTATTTTGTCCTTTTTAGAGAGACTGTGCGGGAAGGGGATTTTTGCTCTCATATTTTGAAACATCAGTCACAAGGTAGAAACAATTTTGAAGCACATCTGTCCTTAATGGAGTTTTAGGTCAGCTGCTGCTGCTGAAACGCTGAAGCATTCATCTAATTCAGCACAGGAATTTCTGCATTCCCAAAATTGAGGGGAGAAAGGCTAAAGGCCATCACAAATGCTGGGGAGCAAATTCTGCTCTGTCACACTGGGAGTAAGCACTGTGTGGTTACTGACACCCCTCATCCAAGGGGAAAATCCTCTTGTCATGGACCCATGTATGAGCAACCAGGAGCAGATGCTGAGGGGCCAGCACAACACCTGGTCCCAGATTATTACAGGCAGAGGCTGCCCAGGGCCAGGAGAACCATTGCCCTACTGGAGCAGCCCTTTGGGGCAGGATCAGAGGCTGAGCTGTCTGGGAGGGGACAGCAATTCCCCCAAGGAGCTCTGTGGTGGCATTTGGCAGTTTCATTGCTTTTCACATCTTCTGGTTTGCATTACTGCAAAAAGGCAGCATAAAGTGGAAAAAGCACATGTTTTCAGAGTTCTGACAGTTTATACAGTGTGCCATGCAAGACAGCCCAACTATTTTCCTTTTCTGAAAAAAAGTTTCCCCTGAGCGAGCCTTAATTCCCAGCTCCAAACTGACTGGCAATTAGGAGTAGATGAGCACTCCACACTCCATCACAATACAGTTACAACTATTTAAAACCCAATTAATTTTTTTCTAACTTTCCCATCAAGCTGTAAAGTTCCAGTTGGCAAGGATTTTTACTTTGATTTTGAATTCCTGCTAGGAAGATTAACTGAAAATGGATTTGGCTTGAACATCTGCTCTCACCATATTTTGTTTTATTTTGTTGCCATCTCAAATAACAATACTTAGCACTCTTCATCTTCAAAGCATTATACAAACATTGAGTCACATCCCCTCACAACAATCTTGTGACATCACCTTCTGTGAATAAAATCATTCTCATTGCAAAGAAGTGGAGAAGCAGCAAGAGATCCACAATTTGTGTGGGGTCACAGGAAGAGCCCTTGGCTGAGGCAGACTGAGGAGCCAGGGGTTCATAGGTCCCTTCTGGTTCTCACTTTTTAAACCTCCACTTCTGCAGAGGCAGAGGATGCTTTGGGGTGGACTTTTCTTTCCTTTTTTATTTTTTCAGCTCTGTTCATCCCTGTTCATCCCAGGATAACACCCATGGTAGCCAGCTGTGCACGTAGCACCTTGCACTCTATTTGCCCTGCCACTACGTGCCACTACCTGCCCTGCCACCTGTAGTCGAGCATGCTTGGCTGGGTCCAAGGTAGGGAGTTCTCTTTTCCCTCACTGAATAAATGGTATTCTGGGCATGGTCCTATGCAAGTGTGTCTCTGCCCTCGAGTCACTGAGGCCCATGGATCTGACTATATGCATCAGGGAAGGAAGATAATCTTTCTTTTCAGCCACACTCAGGTCTGACCAAGCTGTGATCTCTGAAGAGTTCACTGCCTGTGGGGGGAAGCAGTGCCAGTGCCAGCACTTAATCCCTGAGTGCTGTTTACTCAAGGCTCACACACTGCACATGTGGCTTATGGGCCTAAATTAGGAACCTCAGGCCACTCTGAACTCAATGGAGAAAGGTGCCTCCTTTCAGGGGGTAACTCAGAGACCTTCATTTAGGCTCTGCTGACGACAGAGAGCGCCTGTGCTCCTAAATTAGACATCTAAATCAGTAGTCTGTGCAAAGCAAAGTCGTGTGAATACATCCCTATAAATACATATCCTCTGCAGTGCCAACTCCCATAAAGTGAGTAAATGTCAGACATGTTGAGCACAGAGTTGTCAGGGTTTTTTGTCCTGAAGAAAACTGACAAAACCCCCCATGCTATTTGTGGTCTTTTGCATGTCTTGGTTATTTTCCCTCCTTATTTGGCTTCTTCTTAAATATCTAAAGAGATTTTTCAGACTGAAAGAATTGGATTATTCCCTACAAAACTACACCATTACCTAGAGAGCCCCTTTCCAAAGCATTCCAAGGCACAAGTGAGGGAACAGCTCCTCCTGAGGCAAGACAGGTATGTGGTGACAAAAATCTAGGTTTTGCTGAATTTATGCCTTTGTTATACACCACCCTTGTTTGCAGACTGGAAGGCACTGGGAAGAACTGGCATCAGGAGGCTGGATCATTCCCCGGTTCACTACTCCTTTTCACAAATTATTTCACCTTCATCCTGCTATGAGGTACCCTCCATCTCAGCAGGCACTGCCAGGTGCTGCCTCCATTAAGGCCTAGTGCCAGTTTTTGAGTGCAAACTGCTCACAGAATTCCCCAAACCAGCTGAATTGTTACTGTCTCGAGTGAAGGAAATTCCAGACAGGAAGAGGGTTCTTCAACTAAGAAAGCTGGAGTCAGTGAATCTGAATGCAGAAGGACTAATTAAATTGTACAGAATCTCACTAGAGGTGAGGTCACCCTTGCCACTCTTCTCAGCATAGATAATCTTTTTTTGGTATCTCAAACTAAAAGAAAACAATCACAAATAAACCCACCAGTGATATGCAGTTTTCCAAGTAGCATGTCTGACTCCAGAGGTGAACACTGACCTAGTTCGTGTCTTCTGCAGCACTTTCTGGCATTTTAAGTTCCCCACAGGGAGCCATTACAGCCTTTCTATCACTGGGATAATAGGAACACCTAAAGACACCAAGAGCACATAAAAAATGCTCAAGGATAGAAAGAGGATGCAGCTGAAAGAATTTTTGAGAACTCCTTTGTCTCTATAACAACCCCCAATTGATGGCTTTTGTTTCATTCTGGATCCCCTTTGTTCCCTCTGAGACTGTACTAGCAACTGCACACGTGGGGACTGAAATGAACCCATTGTACTCACTACAATGTACCAAGTGTATACATTTCCCCATATTTATCATCCATCTCTACACATTCTGGTTGCAAAATGGCAAAACACTGCGCAATAATCTCTGCAATGGAAGAAGCAAGAACAAAATCTTGTGCTGTTGTTCCTGGACATGCTTATGTGCAGTGAATTAAATGGCACAGAAGAATGAGTTTAAAATTGATATTACTAATTGTGCCATAATGCCACTAAAGTTTACAGGGTAACAACCCTGGCAGCTGAATCAGGTTCCCACTGGGATTTCAACAAGTGACATGTAAGACCTGACATGAACCACTACTGAAGTTTCAGGCACTGTTTCATACCAGAGCAGTGTTTTATACAAGCTTCACTTCACTTCACAGGGGCATCATTTTTACCGGTATAATGAAGTGATGAGCTGTGGAACGACAAGGAAGAAAGGTAACCAGATACCAAAGGCCTGTATGTATTTATTACTTCAAAGTGAAAACCCAGTGGAGACTGGAAGGGGGAAAGGTTCAGTAAAAGCAGTTTCAGCAGAGGAATTTAAAATTGTTCACATACTCCTTGGAAAGAATCCACGACACTGTCATCTGGTAAGAGTGGTGCTGTGTTAGAAGTTGTGTCATCTGCAAGAGCAAGAAAATAATAATCTAGCTAATACTTGATTCTGAACCAGCTGACTTGTCCAAGAGCAAACAAAGCAGCATGAGAAGAATGGGAGAAAAAATACACCCTAACCAGTCCAGGGTCAAGAGCAAGTTTTGTGGACTGTAACAGCACAGAATCCCTCTCCTAAGAAACAGCTGTTATTCCAAAAGGCTCCTGAATAGCACTTTTATAAAAATTCCATTGCTAAAAAAATAAACAAGGAGGCAGAACGACCACCATAAATATAAAAACAAAGAGTAAAAATACACATGTGTATGTAATATATATATAAAAATATAAATATAGACAGAGAATGAAATGTTCTCAGTTAAGTCTGAGACACCATACAAAGAAAATGTGATGTTCTTGCCAACTATGGACAGACAAAGGCCAGTAATTGTGGCCATTAAAGATTTATAGGAGATTCCTGTAAAAAGCAAGAGGCAAAAACCCAGAAGTCACCAAAGCCATTTCATTAGACAGACCAACTTAATTAATTTGTTCAATTTGCTTCTCTTCCATGCAAGGGTAAAAATGCAGGGTAGGAAGCAGGAGGCTAGAGGTGATGGGAACGAAGCTCATTAGGAAGCAATAAAGAAGGAAGAGACACCAGAAAATGAAGGTTAGTTCATTGGGAGAATTTTAAAAAATGCCATTTGTCTTCATGACACAGAGGCAGAGAGCTCAGTGGGCCCGTGCACAGGGTGGGTTTGTGGGGACCTCTGGCCTCTGACCTCAGTGCTCAATCAAGGCAACACTGAGCTGTACATGGGGCCACCTTGGATTATCCGGTGAGTAGAGTCCTTAAAGATTACAAGTCAAACCCAGAGTCACAAGAGACACCTAATACACCTGACACAGAATTTCAAAAGACTGCAGATTACCAGGGCCAGTGGTGAAAATTGAAAATCCAAGCTCATACACACCTTGGCCCCTGCCCAGCCTCACCTGACACGTCACACATAGAGCCCCTTCCTATCCCATGCTTGTGTGACATGTATGGATATTACTCTCAGAAGGAGCATTCCATACTTCCATGCTAGACTGGATTTAAATGCTCTTGAACTGGGACCATTTACCCAGGCAAAAAATTTACTTCTGCATAGAAACTCATTTCCTATGAGCAGGAATTCAGGGGAAGGCCAGCTCTCATTTAGGAAAGGGAACCCAGACATCGAGCCAGCAGTCTTCTGGAGGAATCTTCATGAGCCACATCCCATAAATAAGTCAGGCTCAATTATTTTATATCAAAACAATATCTTAGCTTTAATGAGTGCAACTGCCAATACAGAGAGACCCATGTTATGAATTGCTATTTTTTCCTTCCCAGCACTTTCTAATTTCCTGCTAAGGAGGCAGTGGAATGGGGTCATTAATCTGAATTAGGAATACTCTGAACCTGCTCTGCACTTTATCTGCTAACATTTTCTGGCACAGCACTATCGGATGGGATTCTGTATGTGAGACAACAGGGGGAGGTGAGAAATGTAGGTCCTGATTTTAAATAACCTCAGAAGAGGTGTATTTTTCTAGCAAACTCTTAAATGTAAAAGCAGCACAGGGCTCTCTGTCTTGAAGCATCACAGGAAATGTGTTGAGCAGACAGCAGATAACATGTTCTTTAAATGAACTAGCATTCAATGGGGACTTTTCTACTTTACCTCCAAATTAAATATTGGAATATTATTGGAAATACATTAATGAATGAGATCATAAAACACACATAAATAAAAACATAAGGTATTAAAATAGAAAAAGTACAATTAATAACAATTCTCAGAAAATTAATGAAAACACTGTTACATTTAATGGGCAAATTCCCCCACCTGGGAGCCCAAAGGCCTTGACATAAGACAGGTCATGCTGGGTCTGTGCTTTTCAAGCAGAATTGCGCAGAGACACAAACATGATATAGCCCAAGGGGTCCAATATCTGAAACCACCTACACACTCAAGCCTTGCTTTCTTTTTTATTATTATTTTCTATGGTACTAAAATAGAAACTGCAATCTGTAGTCATGGAGTATGGCACAGGACAGACTCGGACCAATGAAAATACATGGCCAGGACTGAGACCTCAGTGCTGCCCAGACTCATTGCCAGCTGTTCTACAAAGGAATGCACCTCCCTCAAAATTACTTTCCTCAAATGGATAATCCCTGCAAAGTCAGTGGGAGTTGTCCACAGGATTTAAACTGCTCATGGAAAGGAGAATTTCCAGCAGCCAGCCCAAGGCCCCGATGAGCTCGTATGCAAGGTCTCCCGAGTTTCCAGGGCTCCTCTAGCAGGACTGGGCCTAATTCAGAGAACAGCTTCTCAGAGGCCACACCTGGAATGGTGACTATCCATCTCCTGGGACTCAACATCCTCAACAGCAGCAGCACCACGGGAAGCTTTGGCTGAAGACACAGAAAAAATGCTGCACACACATCTAACCCAGCAGAGCACAGCCAATTCTCACTACAAATTACTCAGTAATTATACTCCAGTCCCTCTATATATTTGAGAAGCCAAGAAAATTAAAAGCCAGTAGTAAAACTTTCCTGCCCACGTATTTCTTTGGTAAAATCTGGGTTTTTTCCTGCCTATGGCTGTTCTACTAAGCAAAATCCCTTCAGCATTTGTACTTAGAAATAAGTGATCTTTCCTCTGCTCCAAACCTCTGGCTCCCAGGGTGGCACGTCTATTATCAGGGTTGGAAAAAATGATAAGCAGTTATATCTCCTAGTGCAAACATTTTTCAGCTCTGTGAACCTCATTGCTAAATGTGTACCTAGGCAGAGTAGAACTTAGAGCCAAGGAAGTTTATTAAGCCAGAAGACAAAGCTTTTCAGATGCTCATATTTCTGTGCTTGTTATTTGTTGGCTGTGCCTTGATTTTTTTCAAGGAGGCAGTCGGCTCATTTCAGCCTCTTCTCAGCCTGCTGACATGACAGAGAAAAGGGAGAAAAGCTAATGCTGTGCTCCTGAAGCTGACAGGTATCAAGAAACAGATTTGAAAGTTTGAGGCTAAGATCCCTCCAATTTTTGTTCAACAGATTCTTCTCCAAACGAGCAGTGCTGTGGTGTCCCCCTCCCTCATCCTTGCACAGCTCACAGCAAGAGAACATGAGATGAAATGTTTGTGCTGAAAACAAGATGAGCATTGACAGGTGAACTGATTTCTTCCCTTATTTGATATAAAGAAGTTTTACAGAAACATCCGAGTTTTCTCTTCCATGCAAACAGATTACAAAAAATGCAACATACAGGCTACAGAACTAAATTTTTTTTTTCCACTTCTTTTACATGTGACACTCACAGCAGATGGGATGGAGCTGGAGAAAATGCAAACAGCCTGTATAGCTTCCTACCATTCCCAGTCCTACTACCTTTGTCCCATCTCCCTTTCTTGTTACCAGGACATGGGAATTCCCATATAGGATATCACTCCCCAACTTAAAAAGACATTTTGTCCCGGGAAAAAAAAGATTACAGAGGGCAAAGGGCTGGGAGTTCCTGTCTTGATTGATTTTATTTATCTTTTAAATATATATGCTGCTGGTATAAGAGCTAAAAAGAGCATGGTAGCCTTTAAAAGTGTGGGCATACCCAGAAGGAACCTCTGTGCTGCTTATTCAGCTCTGACTTCCTTTTATTCCAGAGAAAAAACTGGAAACTGCAGAACTGATGACCTGTGGTTTGACAACTGCTTTAGGACCAGGAAACCACTTGCTCTACACTGGACAGGCACTAGTTTGTTTTACTTTTTTTCCTATTTTCAGCCTTTCACTATAAAAAAAATTTATTACATTTTGGCAAACAGTTAAGAGTGCAGGAATTGCTGGTCAGCAGTCCTGCTGCCTCAGCATCCTGCCTTTGCCAGCAGCTTTCAGGAAACCCATCTCTTTTTTGGGCAAATTTTACCAGTTCCTGTGGTCCCCAGGGCCCACCCAGACACTCCCTCGTGGCTGTGTCCCCATGGTTGATCACATCAAACAGCCCTTCCTTAACTCTGAAGATGCTCCATCAGCCTCTTTTATTGCACACTACCGACCTTTGAGGAATGGCATTGTTTCTCAAGGAAAACCTCATGATTTTCCACTGACATTCTACCCCTGAGCAGTCCTTCTGTCCTATAGGTGGGTCACAACACATTAAAAATAATGAATTCTATCCCCAATTCTATTCCTTGACCTGTTTGAGTTGTGACAAAACCAGGTAAATCCTAAGCTCTATTTCCAAATCCCAGTAAAGCTGAAATATTCTAACACTTTTTTTTCCTCTTCTTCTACTGCCATCCAGTTTTTCCAAAGGAAACAGAGCAGCTCTTTTCATGAGCTTTTTGAGAATTTTGGAGGCTGACACTCAGCCATGCAGCAATTCCTAGAAAAAGGAAAGCAGAACAACTGAACATTTGAACTCCCACAAATAACCTCCACGATGATTTTCCACATGACCCAGAATAATTATTTTTAGAACCAGAGAAGTGGCTTTATTCTCTATTTCCATTTAGCCCTTGCAATGTTGGAAAGGACATTCAGTAAGGATGAGTATTATTATTTCTCCGTGATGCAGATTCCCTTGGAAAAGCAGTAATTCCTAGAAGTACCAGCCATGATGAAGACAGGCTGTTCTAAGCACAGTGTAACTCATAGTGAGAGCTTCTCCCTCCCAAGGATTTTCAATCAAAGCAGGCAAAACAGAGCAAACAAAAGATGAGGAGTTTGCTTTGGAGGCCAGGGATCTTCCCGTTTTGCTGCAGTTTTGTGTGAGATGGGACAAGCCAACAACCCCTCTACACTTTAGGCTCTATTTCTAGGCAGAAATCCTCTACTGCCTTTCCATGAATTGAGAGGTTTTGGCAAAAGCTCTCAACTGCCCTTTTCCACCTCAGACCCAACAGGCAACTTCCCTCCATCCCTGCTTTCCACTCTCCAGGGCCAGGGGGCACCAGGTGCTGTTGAGTGGTCACAGAAGAAGTTCAGTTGTACAAACCAGACCATCCTGTTTTCAGTTTTGACACCCCCACAGCTTCACAGCCCACAAAACGTAAGGTTATTTCCACAGCATCCCTGCTCTCATTAGTTTCTCAGTGAATACACATAGTTCAAAAGCCCAGCAAATGCAAAATGCTCGTGGCCCACATGGCAGGACCCCACAAGACCCTGGCTCCCACTGACCTCTCTGGGTGCAGTGCTGAGGGGAGGTACAGAATGTGCTACCTTGCACCACAGAGTGACATTTCCCACACAAATGTACCTGTCTAATTTGCCAATCTCTTACTTATTTCTACAGCCTGAGGACAAGCAGCAGCCAATGACAAATGCTGTGTAAGCAGATTTTTCTGTATGAATTACACAGAACTTTCATTTGCATGGCACAGGAAATGAAGCCATAAATTCTATTTGCTGTAAAAGCTCATTACATGCATCATATTACAGACTAACACAAACTCTGATAAACTCAACTACAATGCATCTCAGCAAATGATTGGGGAGGAGCTAAGCTGTGTTTGAAATCCATGAAAATTAAGGGGATGCATCAGTTGGCTAAAATAGGTTTGGGATTCAGCACGGGGTTCCCAGCACAGGTGAGAACCAGGACCTGGTTCATGTCTGGTTTCTTCCTTAATATTAAAAGTCCATCACAACCTCCCATGGCATTTATATCCCTATTTGTCAAATTAAACTGGTCTATGCAGACCTTTTTTGCTGTGCAATGCTGCAGATAAAAAAACCCTGGCTTAGGAAATGCTTTTCTTCAAAGCTTTCCCATTTGCAGTGTCTCTCTCCTGCAATGTGCAGTTGAGACAACAACATGAATACAATTCAGACTGAAAACTGGAGTGATTTTTAAGGTAAAAAAATATTCCATCCGAATAATCCCTTTTAAGGAACCACTGAAAAGCTGCTGTGAGAACCATACAATTTACAGTGAATCAAACAAGAAATTCCAATTATAGAATTTATAATTTAAGAATTTTGTACAGTGATTTTTATTTTGTGGTTTCATAGAAACTCTTGCAATTTTGTATGTGTCATCTGTTGGTTATTTATCAACATGTGACATACTACGCTACCTATTTTAAGGAAGCTGTATTAATTCGTATGTTGTTAAGAGGCTATCTCGGTTTTATCTACATTTTATGCATAGGAAGAGTTAAATGACAGATTGCAGGAATGCCACAGGTGGTATCTGTGCCTCCCTTGATATGTGCAGGGCACAGCCCATGCTCCAGGCTGATGCAGAAATTCATTTACTGTGAAAACACGCCCAGGAATATTCCCAGAACAGATGAGGCAAAACTGCCTTATCAGCCCTTCTTCCTTCACCCCCTTCCACAAGCCCTGCTCGGGCCTGCTCTGGAGAAAAGGAGATTATTTTCCTAGAATGTGTACAGGTTGCTGTGGTGTTATCCCAGCGGGTGCTCGGTCCAGCCGCAGCTGCGCTCGGCATTATCCCACCAGGTGTGGCTCTGATCCCCAGCAAAAACTCACCCGGCCTCTGTCCCTCTGCCCACGGCCAGGCAGCACCTGGAGAGAAGCTGGGAGTCCCAGGGGAGGGGAAGGTGAAATAGATTTCACAGGTGAACTCGGGCACCTGGTGGGCAGGTCGGGGCAGAGAGGCTCAGTGAGCTCGCTGGGGAGGCCTGAGGTGGCTGTGCCTCCTCATCCAGGCCCTGAGGTCAGCCCGGCAGAGTGAACTCCAGAGGCCTCTCCCAGTGGGATCCTCAGCCATCAGACCCTTGCTCTGGGCACAAAGTTCTTCCGTTTCTGGGGGGACAGGCCACGAATCTCCTCCTTCCAATGAGAACCACATAGGGATGTATTTGCATTTTACTGCTCTTCCAGTCTGCAAATCTAACAAAACAATTCAATCTGCCTTTTTTTTGTTTTAATAGCAAAGATCATCATCATCAAGAAGTCAAAATTGAGAGAGACTTTTTTTTCCTTTTTTTTTTTCTTTTTTTTAAGTTCCCCCCAGATTTTGTTCCTCTTATCCCTCAATGATTGAAAACTATGATGCTGCAGAGGCTGGGAGAAATTTAGCCATAATTCAAGCAATCACACCCACATCTCCACAAGTGTGCAGGGACAGTGTGCCAGGTTTTGTTTGCTTAGGTGGCTCCCATCATTATCTGATTTCTTTCCCTCCATAGGTCATGGCTGTGCTGAGAAGCACGTTCCATTTATACAAATAGCATTTCAGTTCTTTAATTAAAATGCAGTATAATCACAAACAATTGAACAGCCATCACCGAGGCACAAGGCAGAACAGCTTGTCACATGCAAGCCACAGAATTAAGGCTGGAGACAATTTTCATTTGTTTCCTTATTAAGGAACATAAATGAAGCCTCATATTATTTGAAGATGCTTAGAGAATATAGGTATGAGCACTTGGTGGGTTAATCACTTCCAGACAGAAGACTATTGGTAATTTCTTTAATTACAGTACAACTAATCAAACACAGAAAACTGAAAAGAATTGGCCGGTTCCTATGGATTAGACTGCAGGGGTCCCATCTAATTTCAGGGACTTAACCCACGATTTCCAGTAATGTATTTCTACTTCAACTCCAGAACAAAAACCAAAGCTGCATAGCAGATGGTGAGGTTACCATACCAGTTTCTGTATTTTTATTTATACAGCCACAGCTGAGGTTTGGTGGGAAGAGAACATTAACAATCAAGTGAATTGATCGAATGCAGCTCTTGCTATGGAGTCAGGATAATCAGGTTACATTTGCTGCAAAAAGCTAAGTTCATAAACCCATAAAAGTCACCTAATTGCAACCTTTGTTCAAAAGAGCAAATACAACTGTCAAAGCAAATGCAAGTGTATAAACTGCTGCCTTTGTCTGCTTTAGTGCTTAAGACTGGAATTTTTCTTTATATTACAACTTAATTACATTTATCTAAGGGGTTTCAATGTATTAAATAATTTACTGCCATTACCTTAATATTTTCCCGAATTACCTAATTTTCTATTTATTTTTAATGTGCACTTTTCATATTTTTAAAAGCCGTCTATAAAATTAAGAAATTTATATCTGGCTGATTCTGACATAAAAAGAGAATGAGCCCAGTGAGTCAGAAATCAGCTCTTGCTAGAGAAGACCTAAAGAATCTTAAATGTATTCACAGTGACACATGGAATAATAATTTTTTTTACATAGGCTCTGATGGAGAAGGTAACTGAGTATATTACAATGCATGAAAATAATAACCTGTCTTTAATCCAACATCTGGTTTTCATGAAAGATGAACTTTAACTACAGACTAAGCAGAGGGGGGGGAAAAGGAAGGCCAGTGAGTTAACACAGGGACAGACAATTTACTACCTTAATATTAATAGAGAAGGGAAAATATCTTTCTGGCAGAGTCTATTCACTCAAGAACAAAAAGATAAATTTCAGGGAAATTCCCTTCATCAAATACAGCAGTTGGAAAGAATGTAAGTGCAATCCTTTGCTTCCTCATCTTAAAACAGAAAGGGATTGCCCAAAGATTTTGAGACACCTCTGGACTTTCACAGCTGATTTGTGATATGTACTTCTGCATCTTGATTCTCCAGAGAACCTGGTATCCACCTGCTAAATCTCATTTATAATCCAGCCAATTCTCACCTTGAATTTTCTAGGAGCCTCCTGACCTCAGGTGCACACAGTCAATTCTCCCTCGTAATTTATCTTATCCTTCTATCCAGATAATTCAATTACTGCTTGATTACTGACATAAGACAAAGGAGAAAATGAACATGGGCTATCACTAAAGAACAGAGCCAGGGAATTCACCTGCAGGTTTTCATGAGAGGCCTCTTCAGCAGGGCATAGTGAAATGAGGAATGACCAGGGGATCCCTGTGCCACCCTCCAGAGTGTCCCTGAGGCCATGGAACGGGTCATACACCACTGTGTTCACTTGAGCTGATCCTGCTCAGCATTAGGTCAAGTGCTATGGGATCCAGGCTCCTTCCTCACTGGAGACTTGAGCAATTTCCCTGAATCCAGTTCCCAAATTAAAAAATAGTAAGAATGACACTTGATTATCTCGATAGGAAGGTAAAGGCACCAGTACCTCAGTGAAGGGTAGGAATAGTGTAAGTCACAGAGCTGAACACAGAGCTGACAGCTAACTGGGAGATTTGCTTATCCCAGAAATGCTGGTTTTGAATTATCCAGGGAAAGATGCAGCCCTGCATCCCAATGCAGGCTGCTCTCTGGGCAGCAAAGCCCAGAAGTAATGAATGATTTGCTGCACGTGCCTTCACAAGGAGCTTTGCTGACTACAGGAAGTTTTAATCAAATACTCAGTGCTCCCCAAATACTTGAGTGGATACTCCAGCACACTGTTCCTCCTCCTACCTGCTCACTTAGCAGCATTTACTCCCTGTGCTCTGAAAACAGTTCCCTTTGCTTTGGCTCCAGCCAGAGAGGATATGAAAGGGAAGTGGAAGGCAAATTCTGCTGGTCCCAGAGCTCCAGGGAGTCCTCCTGCTGTAGTTTGTTAAATGACACTGTTAACAGTCCTGCTTTAACAGCCCTGCTCACTCACCACTCCAGAGCTGCTCTCAAGTCTGCACAGATGGGAAAATATTTTCCTCCTTCCCATCTCCTCCAGCTGGAAGAGGATTGCTCCTCTAGTAAATCCCACTGAGTGACAGAACCGTGCGCTGCTGCAGTACGAGAGACGTGACACTGCAGCTTGTGAGGGAAAACTGCACGTGCTGGGCAAGGTTAATGGGCTGCTACGGACCTCTACTGAGATAAATGTAGTTTTGCCACACAAAACAGAGGGTATGAAGAATATTAAAAAAGGCATAATTTCCCACCATGTCAAATTGCTGCCCAAAAGCAGTTTTTAGCATTCATCTAACTAGCCTTCTACCAGCATAAATAGAATATTGTTATGTCCAGAACAACACTCCAAAAGGTGATTTCAGATAAAGAGTAGCAGGGAAAGCCGATGAACCCGACAAAAATAATCATTCTCTGAAGATGAAGATGTTTCTGCTAGCACAGATGGGTTACAGCAAAAATCACTTACAGCCAGAACAGAGATTCCTCAAAATTATTTCACAGGGTTTGCCACATGGCATCACAGCAGCCTCAGATATTTCAGGGATCTAAAAAGTGTCACCTGGTGTCATGCCTGGACTCAAATAAATACTCTGCTGGTGATAAACTCAAGAACCAGATAAATCTTATCCTTTGAGGAGACTCGAGCCCCAGAGTATGTTTCAAATGTAAAATTTTACACACTGCTTCAAGAAACTCAAGCAATTCAGGATATCCTGAGTTCTTCAGTACCACTGCAGCTCCACTGCTTTATTCTCCACTGTTAACATATGCTTGGCTTGAAAACAGGGACTGCTTTAATCAAGGCTTATTTGGCTATTGTACTTTTGGAATTATGAGATCACCAAAGGACCCAGCTTAGGATAATGATAGTGAATAGAACAACTTTGGCTTAACAGGGAAGTATAAATTATGTCTGAAGAGGATATATCCACCTTGTGCCAACTGGTTAAGCAGTGCTCCCACAGATATTTCATACATACAAACTTCTCAAATCCCATCTTTTCATTAAAAAATGACCATAAAAATTCAGCTGCTCAGCTGAAGATGACTGCTTCACCCAGTGCCACAGACATATTTTTCTTATTTCATTTAAGGTTTTGAAGCATGGTTTGGAACAGTGCCCTCTTTGGTCAGCACACTGGAGCTCATCCTGTAGTATTTACACAGTGGGTGTTGGATGGAGCAAATCAGAGTTAAGGCACTGGGTGTTGGGCTGCCACTGCCACATCCTTGGTGGGTGCAGGGGTAGAACCACTCCCACTGCTGGAGGCAAAACCACAACCAAACAGCCACCTCCACATAAACAAGGAAAAATAGTTTGTTTTCCCTTGATCCACAGAAAGAGGAAACTTTTCCAGGAAACCCATAGCCAGCAACAGACTATTCAGTGCCCACTCACTGCTGGGCAGGGATTTCCCATCCAGCAACACCCCATGTTCTATCCCTGCCCTCCAGGATGCTCTGCATGCCCTGCAGCCCCTCTGCAGGTAGATGGCACCTCCCGGAGCCAGGAACTCAGCCACCACTGTGAGGAAATTTGTTGAAGGTGCAGCATTTCCGAGCAAATGCACATTCACAGCTCTCCCTGGAACAAGGCTTCCGGTATAGCTGTGGTCAGAACCTGCTCCAAAGGAACCCATGCTTATTTATATTCTGGAGACAGATTTGAGCCCTTAGTATCTTGTTTTCCATACTCACTTTAACAAAGCATGCCTTTTCCAAGGCTTGCTAATGAGGCTAGCATACTTAGGGAAAAAATATAAAATATACAAACAAACTCACTGTCAGATGGGTTTTTCCAAGACCTGGCCCGAAACTCAGAGAAATAAGAAATAAATGCTATGTCCCTCCAAATATCTTACAAACTCTGACAAAGAAAAAAACCTCAACCTTGATTTTTCGGCCAAATCTCCCAGCTGCTTTTGCAATTCATAACAGGTCTGGCTGAAGAGTTGGTTCATTTTTATAAATCCAGTTCCTTTTCACAAAAAATGTTACTTTATTAACATCCAAATCCTGATTATTTCGTGCTTAAAACCAAACTTTGTTAAAAGACAGTGCCTTTTCCTGCACTGCACTTTCACCCCACATACATAAAAGCACTTCTAAATTTCTTTTGGAAAGAGTGTGCCCCTTCCAGAACCAATGCTGTTACTCAGGGATTAGGATGGGTGAATTTGAGAAGAAAGATCATAAATCAAGATAAAAAGACAGCATCTAAAATCCTGGAGATCAGTGAGCCCTCAAAACATGCACGACACTAAATTTTCAAAACCCACATATGTTCAAAATGCAACTAATTGATGAACAATCAGTGCAAGTTCCAAACTGATAACATCACTCTGAACACCAGGATACCCAAATGTCAGGTTTTGAAGGATATATTTCACTGGATTTCCTTTATTTCATCAATGCTGATCAGCACTGGACTCTCAAGGATTCTTCTCCCTTCTTGCACATGTAACATTTTCAAGGATTCCCTTGCTACGTCACTGCTCTGATTTCCTTAGAAACTCAGGAGTGGTGTGTATTTTGTGCCCGAACTGTTGTAAGAAGACACCAGAAAACATTTCTGCCATATATGCACACATTGTTCATGGAATTGTGTGCAAATGCATCTGTGGGTTGTCATCTGCCTCACCTGAGCAGGTTCTCCTCCACATGAGTTCTATCCTGACAAATGACACAAAAATAACCCTCTAGGAACCAAATGTGTTTCTCAGAAATGCATCTGCCAGCCTTGCCACAAAGCGTTTTTCCACCTCCAAGCTCCATTACCCAAAATAGCTCTGAAGGATTTCCAAAAGGCCATCAAGACACAAAGCAACTTTCACATGTGGCTTGAAGCCTCTTGTTTCTCACCTACTACGTGACAGTGGAGGGGCCTGGGGAGGTTTGGACCAGATTAAGCCTTTGCTCCACACATGTACCAGAAGTCTCTATGGAACTGCATCCTATAATGTGCTTGGCACCAGACTTACAGAAATAAACATTGTAATTTCTGACATCTGATGAACTTTTCCTGAAGAACAACACAACAGATCTTGGCCAAGGGGTCTCCAATGCCACAGCACACAGAAAACACTGTTATCCCTCAAATAAATAATTCATAGAGTTTTGCTTAATGAAAATTTAGGAAACAAAAAATCACACCAGCATTATCAGCTTGTCCTTTGAAGAAGTTGCCTGCCAAGGTCAAAAAGCAGTCACCTGAAATAGGATCAACCAGCCAGAGATTCAGATGGAAATTCACCTGTTGGGGGATAGGTTTGTTCCTTTTTACTCTAAAGAATTTTTCCCCACAAGTTGCTAGGAGACTAAGCACTGGGTTCTTAAGGGTGCTTGACCAAAACAAAGAGGTGGCCAAAAGTCAGGAGGGGGAGATAAGGACAGGGCTGGAGGCAGCTTAGCTCTCTCCCTCTCAGCAGGAGAGGACACAGGACACGTGCAGGCTGCTGCTTGCTGTGGTAGGAGTTCGCTGTCCCAGCTGGGTCTGGTTCTGATAAAATCTACCACCATCTGCTCGTGGCCCCAGAACGCTGAGCTCGCCTCCTCTTGCCCTGCTGGGCCGGCCTTGTCCCGCCGCCGCCATTTCCCGTTTCGTTGGCCCCGCAGTAAGGCTTTTTGCTACTCTGTAGCCCCACACTGCCCTGCCCTGCCAGCACATCCCTGACATTCCAGCTACCATCGGCAGAGCTTCTGATCATCCACCAGCATGGGATTTTTCCACCATTCCAGCTTGGTTGCTCTCAGAGTCCCACGAGATTGGACTGCCCTGGGCTTTGTGAACCAAAGCCCCTCGAGGTTCCTGGTTCTGTTATTATTGCTGTAGTTGTTGTTGTTTGTTTGCCTTTGTTATACATACTAGTTAAAGAACTATTGTTCCAATTCCCAAACCTCTGCCTGAAAACCCCTTTAATTTTCTAAATTATAATAATTCGAAGGGAGGCCCTGCCCCTCCTTAGCAGATTCTTGTCTTTCAAACCAAGATCACTTTTCTCAGGTCAAGCTCTACAGCTCATCTTGGTGTGGAGGGAAGCACTTCTTGCTGTGCTTCCTGAGCACGTCCTTACTCTGCTGCTGAGCACCAGCCACAGCCTCTTTGCTGTTCCCTTGTGTCACGTTAGACACGAGGCCAGCTCAGTAACCAAATCTGCAGAAACTCAAGGGACACCAAAGGCAGCA
This sequence comes from Trochalopteron elliotii, assembly GCA_024734555.1. Lineage (NCBI taxonomy): Eukaryota > Metazoa > Chordata > Aves > Passeriformes > Leiothrichidae > Trochalopteron > Trochalopteron elliotii. The sequence goes on from JANPWX010000088.1 coordinate 3,576,462, forward strand.
CAGGCTCTGCCATGCAACAAACCTTGCAAATGCCACATCAGGGGATGATTTGGACCCAGTACCACCAAGAACTCACAGGCACCCAAAGAGTGACACAGCAGCAACCTGAGTTCAAGTGTCCTTTCCTCAAAAGTCAGTCCTTCAGTCCTTCAGGGATCAGGGCTCTAAACCCTAATAGGGATTTTGAGAATTCCAGGGTTTGCTGCTTCAAAAACACACAGTTCGACCAGTCTGCTGCCAGAGCTGATTCCTACTAAAACAAACATTTAACATGTGCAAATACTAAAAGATGAATTTCCTGTTTGAACAGTCAGCACAACAGAACATTGCCAAAGGAATCATTGCAACATCTGTCAACGTAACCAACCAACTTCCAGCCAGAAAATAGGATAACCATGGTCTGTCATCAAGAGACAGAACCAATGCCCCAGCACAACATCCCTACACCAAATTCCACGTGGAGACAAAAGATGAATAGGACAGGGTGCAAGGAAGAGTTGCTGTGATCTCTTCCCTTCCTACACAAATAAGCCAATACTCAGCTTAGGAGTGGAAGCCACTTTGGTACTTAGCAAAGGAACCATCCACCTGGCAGTGAAAAGTTTGAGACAGTACTGTTCTCCCCAAAAAATCAGTTGCTTATGACCATGGAGCTGCTTTCCTCAGACATCTCATTAACAAAGTTACAAGCCTGGCCAAACCTCAACAGCAGACATGTTAAGGCATTGCAGTGATGGCAATGACAAGTCATTAATATTGACAAGAAATTATGCTTGAAAGTTTTTTAATAAATATTTCCAAGGTCTTTGCTCATTTTCTAAGCAATCACGCGTTCCTTGTCACTCACAAGGAATCAATGATAACAAGAAGGTTTCATTTCAGTTCTAAGGGAAAAGGTGTTGCTGCTGACAGCACATTGCACAGGTATGTGCTGGTCCCTGCAGGTGTGTCCCAGTCCTCAGCATATCCTTCCTGCATGGACTGAAAGCTGCTTGTATGTGCAGTGGGACACTCCCATCCATGAGAGATGTCACATTATCAGTGGAAATGATGCTGATGTGGCTATGGGGGTTTTAACCTTTTTCAGGAGCCAGAAATGCCTCTACAGCCTGAAAAGTTATTATACTTGTGTGCAGAAAAGGTAAATGTTATCAATTTTGCTTTTAAAATTATGTAGAAAAAGCAGAGGAAGCCAAATTAATGCAGTCTGATTTGTCCAGGTGGTTAAAGAATCGTCCAGTACCAAAGAGGTGGTTTCTGGCCACAAGTGGCATGGGGAAAATTTCTTTTGTGAACTTGCTGCCAGTGGAAAGCCAGTGGAGACTTTTCTGAACCGCTTCTTACTATTGTGGCACATGGAATATGCTGGGGAAAAAGAAAAGAAGAAAAAAGGGAAAAAAAAAAAACGTGTAGCAGAGCAGTTTCTCTTATCTCAATAGAAGATGCTACAGAAAAGCTGCAGGAGCAAGACAGCTGATTTCCCAGTGTTCCCTCCCAGGATACCTGCACAGATCCTGCAGGGAAAAAGGAGCTGCTGCCATTCCAGCCAGCTCGCATGCCTGGGATTTGTAAATGTGAACGGGGCCCTTAACTTCCAAAACCCTTCTTCCTGTTTCTATTTTAAACTAAAAGGAGCTACTCAGAACTTGCAGAAGGCACAGCCCTAAGGCTCACCAGGCTTGGGGCATCTGAAGCAGCAGTGGAAAATGTTGTGCTTGCAAGTTGTCGCTGCTGCTCTTTGTAACTCTGTTCACAAAGTCTGTAATTTTGTTTAAAATACAGAAAGTGGAAGAGGGAGGAAAAAAGCACAATTGGCACAGCTCAAGTCAGACACCCGAGTCAATATATCAAACATTTCCAGAGCAATACTGTTTCCAGCTTACTTCCATACATTGTGGATGGGAGTTTCCCTCATTTCCTTTGGGATACCACCCCCAGACATAATCCAGCTCATTATCAAGAAGCTCCTCTCAATATCCAAGCACAGTATTCTTTTTTCATTACTTTTATCTTACTGGTCTTGATTATGCTTTCCTCCTTGTTCTAAACCATTGCTTTATTACTTGGATATATTAATGCTTTTCCTCTCAGTGATAATCAATGTAGCAGTTGCATGCAGAAAAACTCAAGATGAATGCAATTAATTAATAGGAAAAAATTGTAAATCACTGCCATACTCTCTAATTAGTCACTTCCTGCACAACAGCAAATTAGCCACTCCTGCACAACAGCAAATTAGCCACTCCTGCACAACAGCAAACCCTGTCTTGAGAGTTTGGACTCAATTATTTGACCCAAAGTTTGGAGGATGAAGACCCAAATGCATCTTAAAACACACAGTGCAGTTTCCTGAAGTGAGGCCATGCAGTTTAAAGCAGTTAAATCCAGCTGGCTGCATGATCCATACAGCTGTGGCTTCCCTCAGCTCTTAAATAAAATATTAGGGTGTGTTTCTATTGTTTGTTGGCTGTCATCAGCCCATCTTTCAGCTGACGGGGGTTAAAGGCTATGTAGATTCCTGGGACAGCTGTTTGGTAATTGTCACAGGCAGTTACTTGGTAACCCAGGAACAGCAATCTCAGGAGGTGGATTCTTGGTTGCTAAGCGATAAATTCAGGTAAAATAACCTTTTCCTGGATTTTATTGCAACTACAGGCTCCAACTGTATAGTCCTGTGCTTTTTTTTTTTCTTTCTTTCTTCCAAGGGACAGGATTTAAAATTATGGCTGAATAACTTTTCTGGGATCTCATGTAGCATTTAGCATGGGTTAAATGAGGTGGCACCATATTCTACTGCTATTTAAAAGGATAAATCCACAACAGGCTTCTACAGCCCATTGCAATGTGTGCTGTTCATTTGCTGGGTTCAGAAGAGCAATTTACACAACAACAAGCTGAGCAAAACCGAGAAAGGGGCAGGTGCTGCTCCAAAAAGTTTTTGCTGTTCCTATTTGCCTTTTTGGGGGTAGGAATTATTTTTATTTATTTATTTTTAGGAAACTGCAACATGCAGATTTGAGATGAGCCAGATGCTTTTGTGCCTAAGGCTCACTGAGCAAAGCACTGCAGCCCCCACTGCCCTTGGCAACATTGTAGGGGTCAAACACCCACATGGATGCAAAGTCCTTCAGCAGTTTTCTCATGTGTGTGTCTCAAGCAGGAGCTCAAACAGAACCTCAGCTTCAGTCTCAGCTCTCAGTGCTCTGTAATTTCTTCACCTATGAAACAGATACTGGCAAGACTTATTTTTCTGCATGGCAACCTTATTTATGGAAGCCTTAGAGGGTGAAATCCTCAATCTTCATTTTCAACAAAGGTATTTTTATTGGTTGCTACCTTACCATTATTGAGTAATTCTCATGTCCATTTTCAAGGAAATTACAATAAATCAACATATGCCTTCCTCCAGAAGAGGCATGTAAACTGAATTTGGCTGAGTTGGCTGCACTAACCCCATCCTGCTGTTGCAGAGCAGGAGGACGGAGAAGGGCTGTGGTCAGGGCTGGGCTGCCAGATGCTCAAGGAAGGTTCAGCACTGGTTCCAGGCTGGGAGCCAGGTGGAGCTTCCCAAAGGATCTGTGCAGCTGCCCCCGTGTGTCTCAGCCAGCAGCAGCGCCCACCAAGGACAGGTAGCAGCCCGGTTCCCTTTTTAGGGGCCTCTGACTGGCACAAAGAAAATTCCATCCTAATTCCTCCAACAGCCCATCTTCCTCTCCCTGTGGATCAGAAGAGACACGTTCGTCCCTGCCCCAGGATCATGCTGTTTATGCCACTTCATTTCCCAAACACACCAGAAGGACTTTGCAGAATTGTCTTATGTTCCTTTCAAGGGGAAGAAATCAAAGGTGTCCCTGTGTTCAGGCCCTCATACAGTAACCTGCGATCTGGGAACAATTAAGCTCTAAAGAGCCATCAGGTTGACATTAGGAGCCTTCACGGAGGATTTCTGCAGCCAGTTCTACAAAATCCCAGTGACCAAGAGCAAATTCTTGCCTCACTGACAGGAATTTTACCATGTTCAGACTCACCTTATTCCCTTGACCAGGAAGAAGTGAACTCCTTGAGCCACACTAAAAACCTAAGGACATCTCAGCTATCTAAGGAACCCTCCTGCTTTACTAATAAAAGTTAAAGGAGTGAACTGAAACCAGAGAATTGTTTGAATGAGAAACACACTGACATATAACAAACCCTTTTGTCACAAAGATCACAGAACTGTTCCCTTTTCAATCACTACAAAAATTACTGTTAAGGAGAAAGAAGATCTGGGCTGTGTATATACAAAACCAGGAGAAAAATTATGGTTTCCAGTGAGAAAATAGACACATTTTTCAGAGATACTGTATTTCTGGTGAAGGAAGAAGCTCATTTGCTGATGTTTGCCCTCATACCTGGGGAAGATGGCTCACTCCAGGATGAGCCAAGGTTTTGATCCTTGCAGGCTGCTCAGGGAAAGGCTGACATAGTGGTCAAGCCCTGGCTCTCAACTGAAGGGCCAGCCCAAGCTGTGCTTTCCACTCCTTTATGTGCCATATGGCAAGTGGAGGAGTCTGGCTGGGATTTCTTATTGATAATTTTAGCTTGATGCTCAATTTCTACAGCCCCAGGAACACAAAAGTTCTAAAGCTGCATGGTTGTTCAAGGTATTAGGTTTGCATGCAAGCAGATAGAAAATACCACCTGCTCTGGAAGAAGTCAGCTAAAATGATACACAGAGTCAATATTCAGTGAAAGACTGGGGTCTAAAAACAGTGGAGGTCCAAGGAAGAATGGGCAGTGGTTTTCAAGCACACAGAAAAGCACAGAAACAAAATCCAGTAGTTGGGAATGGCACAGGGTAGGAATTGGTCACGTTTCACACTACAGACTTTAAAGGACATACACATTTCAATCCATCTCATTTAAAGGTATGAGAATCAGGTCAGATTAAAATAATAATATACTATACTCATCTATAAACCACTCGTCCTAACCCATTTCATTGCTTCTTCAAAACAGGGGAAAGCAACTGTATCCAAATAAAAGCAAATATCTGTTTCTGTGTGATCTGAGGCTGATCCAGCACCTACAGAGTCAGTGAAAACATTCCTGTTGACTTGAATGTGGTTTGGATCTGGCTCCTCCTAAGACAGTCTTATACCAGGGAATTTTCTACTGCAGAAGGAGAATATCTCAGATTCTCTCTCAGAACTCTCTTTCTGTTCCTCAAAAATACTTTTTTGAGGAAACAAGGTGTCATCTTTTGTGAGATGCTTTCAGGCAGCTTTGAACACTGAGCAAAATTAATTTGATACAGAAATCTCATTGATAAATGGTTCTTAAACATGTTTTGAAATGCTACAAAGACCTGTCTCAAGAATTAAGCACAATATTATATTTGTGTTTTGCAGAAAGGAAATAAATGTCCATTTTCCACAGCATATATATCATCCTGTGCCTAGGAGTCATTTCTTCCCTTAAAATAGCATTATTTTCATTATATTCTTTATATTTTTTCTTTTTTTTTAATATTTCAGATGATAATTAAACTTTTAACAATTAAGCAATGCCTTCCTGAGAATGGCCAGGCCCTGCTTCTGTTTCCTTATTCCCCTGCTGCTTAGGCAGTATCCCTACCCAAAGCAGCAGGGATTAAACAAGCCACGACTTTTTGGGACCCAGGCGAATGGAGAGTAGAACAGAGAAGGCAAAGATTTTTAACTCACACAAACCTTAAAATAGCACCCTGCTTGCTTGTCATTTCTGTCCCTTGACAAGATCTCCAGAAAAAAAAAATATTTTTTGCATTTTCAGTCTCACAAAAACCATGGGTTCTCCAGCAACGAGGCAACGGAAAAAATCAATACTTGCCATGTACCATGTAACCAATAGAATAAGGGCAATGATTTATGTATGGATGGATGCAGACTGAATCAGCTGGGGCCTCAAACACAGGCACAGAGACAAGGAGCGAGAGAGAAAGAGAGGTGTGGGGGTGAGCTGGACTGCAGTGATTATTCCTCCACTATGGCCAGATTTTTTTTCTGCAGCAATAATCCCCCTCCCTGGCACTGCAGGATGTGGAGGAAGGACTAGCAATGTGTGGAATATATGCTGGACCAGCTTTTCTCTTTTTGCCTCAGAATAATGATGCTATGTTGAATACTGAGGTACAGTAAAAAAGGAAGAGCGACACATGGGCTGCAGTCCTTCAGGCTTCCAGCTACCTCCACCCTAATAAAGAGAAGCCCAGTGGGGCAACAAGAAATAGTTTAAAGAGAGTCAAATTATCAACAGGATAAAACTGTACCATCACTGCTTCATGACAAGGAAAAGCAGGAAGGGCTCACTGAAGAGAACTACTTATACCCAGGAGTTTCTGCTGAGAATAGAGTTTTGTAAATTGGATTACCAGGGACACAGCATCATAAGGTATTTAATGACTGTGGTAACTTTTAGGATATCTAATACTGCTGTTGCTTTAAAAAAAAGCATCATGCTAAAGATTTTCTTGTCTGTTTGTGTGATGTAGGCTAGCAATAAACGCTTATCCAAACTATATTCAATGTTTTATTGCTGTACTGTTAATAATAGCTTGTAGATGACTTTAAATTGAGAGTAATTTGCTGCAGAAATGTCATACTATTTTATTAAAAATACCTCCTGTGTAGTTTGTGCCAAGTGTTAAAATAATTCATAAACATTCCTGCAATTCCTTGGAATTCAGTCTGTATTGACATTTTGCAGAATCAGATGTTCGTTCAGGACTTCCAATATCATAGTTTGCCATGAAGTAATCTTGCTATAATTAATATTTCTGCCACAATTACCACTGATGACTGAATCAATTCTCTTTTCTTTCTATAACATTTAGACAACATTAGGCCTTGGTATTTTCAGTCTCTCTCTTGAAAGGCAAAATATTTCCACTAATGCTATAGAACAATAGGAGGCCACCAGTTATATACACTAGTTAGGCAATGTTAGATCAATTAAAGCTTTAAGAATTGGGGGATGTTTGAAAGCCTTGAATTTTATAGGTGTCTGGGAATTTATCAGTCAGAATAGAACAGAAATAATTTCCATTCTGCCTTCCCACACCATATTATGACAATTTGCTCACGAGATTAATCACCAGCTACCAAACAATTGTGTTTTATGGTGAAAATAACAATGAATATAGGGACAAAATTTAGTTAAAGTATAAATAGGTGTTTGTTTTCTAAAGAATGTGGTTGCATGTCACCAGACTTTGCACTAGAATTATAAAAATTCAGAGTATTTTGCTTTGCTATTACCTACCTATACTGTGCTTAGCATAAGAGAGCATACACCTGTATGGGCATAGCAAAAAAGCAGGAAAATAAGACCCTGATAACAGAGTTGGTATTTGATTTCCCAGTCATCTGACAATGGCAGACAACAATAAATTTCAGAGAATGGAACTATGAAACATGTTCTAAAACAGAATAAGTATAACCAGCTCATTCTTAATTCAGTTAGAAAATCCTTCTGGTGGCAAACACTCAACAGCAGCAACAACTGTCTGACTATCTGTTCCTAGATCCCTCATCACTCTCTTTTTATTCATCACACAGATTAGAATCTTGATACATTTAAACATTTTAAAATTATGTTAGGATACAATGGACAAAGATGCAGCCCATGAGTCAAACAAAGCACAACAGACCACGATCCACAAGAGAAGACACATTAGCAGCAACTTCTGATGTAGAAATGAAATTATGTGCATAAATGAAGGGGATTTTTCCAACTGCCCAAAGTCCTGGAACAGAACAGGGTATAGAGAGGCTTACCTTGGAGCAATAATTGTAATTCTACTCCTGCTTTCTCTGTCTCAATAATCAGAACAGAAACTCCACAGATGGTGATGGACTTCCTTGAGTTTAGTTCTGAGCTTCAGCCATAAGGCCATGGCCGTACACCCTTTGGATGTGGAGAGTGAACAGCATGGAAAGCTTAGCACCAGCCAGAGGGAAGAAGTGAAGAGCAGCAGAACAGGTACCAGTTCAGCACAGCACCAGGGCCAGGTGAGTTACACGAGCAAACAATGCTTTGGAGGCAGGGAGGTGGGAATTTGTGTTGAAAATCAATGAAAGCATTTTCCTTTCTCCTGGCCCTGCACTTCTTTGATTACTCGAAGCACAAGGTTGTGCACTTAAATTACCTGAGCAAAGCCTCTTTTGGTGTTTGAATAGAGCAGCAGAGTTCATCTTAAAGCAACACCACACAGGTCCACATTTCCTAAACAAAAGGAGAGGTGCACTGTCACTCGTGCAGTACTGCACTGCTCTCTCAGCTCAAAAGTTCTGAATGGCAAAGGAACTTCAGAATTTGAGCCAGAGTGTTATAATTAGGAAAAGGTTACAGGAATTACTGAATCTGCAGTACAGAAAATTATCCTAATGTTTCACATGTACCAATAAATGTCTGCTCTATCCAGCACATGATGTTCTCTTTGCAGATCACCATCTGAAAATACACTGAGGTTGAAGAGAACATGGTGAAATCCACAGCTGAATTTTTAAAAGCTGACATATAAAATACTAGAGAAAAAAGAATCTTATTTATCATTTTAAAAGAAAAATATTTTAATTGGATGTTTACTGCAATTCATTTCCTTAGCATGATTTCAGCTTTTACTAGGAGAAATACACAGTTAGGCTTGCTCCTATTTACACTAATGGGGAGATTATCAGTAAAACTAAATTATTCTTGTTGACATCTTCTTACCATTTTTAATATTTGTGCTTTGGAAACAAATAAAAAAAGGAAGTGGGTGTGTGACTTTAACAAATGTGTAATTTTTAATTCATTTTCTATACCAGGAAATATATGTACACAACTGTGTATTAATTTATTTTCAAATGAATGTGCAGAAATTTCTCATTTCTCTAAAAATTATTTTAAAATTATTTAGGGACGTACATATAGAAACACATTTACAACTTTTTCTGACATTAAAGTATTATAGTTTGTCCCATGAATAAGGAAATGTCACAGAATGCCACAGATTGAAATGCCTTATCATGCTGTAAAAAGTACTGTGGAGCAGCAACATCTGGATGTTTGACATCTTCATAACTTTTTGTCTTGGTGTGGTCAAAGGACCATCGATATTTGTTGGAAAGTGCTAAAGTACTTCTGCAAAGTGCAGCACTGTCAGCTCCAACTGAAGCCAGCTCCTGGGGAAATGAACAGCCCAAGATCCTGGCTAACACAAAGCAGAGGGAATTTAACAAAAATGCAATGTCTGCAAGGTGTCAAATTTAATACACAGTAAAAGGGGAAAGAAATCAACCCAAAAGCATTGTAGGCCCTGACTTTGGAAGTGCTTGGATCACAAAAGCAGCATCCACTCTGAAAACAACCCAGTGTTCTCCAGGCATGGCCTCAGTGCTAGGAAAAAAATCCAAAGGGGTAACTGAACCCTGATATTTGCCATATAACAAGCCCCAGATATTGGTGTATCAGTGCCCCCCGAGCAGTTGGAGAGCTGGCAGTGATCATTAGCAATTACTGTAATTGCATTCATTCTTTGCTTTCATTTCCCATACTTACAGTGCACAACATCTGATTCTTTTATCTCATGCAAACCTCCCCAACTCTGTCAACAGCTCCTGAATTTTTAAACAGATACCTTTCCCTCCCCTCTTTTATTCTGCCTGAAATTTTCTGACCCCAGATCCTCAGATAGAGCAACTTCTATGGATTAAACAGTCCTATAGCAGTCACCTAATAAAACACTATTAATTGTAATAGATTTTTGTTTCTTCTTCCAATGATATTTCCATGGCAACATTTTCAGGTTCTATTGTTGAGGGTGTTCTTCATTCCCAGAGCGGGTTAACCACAGGGCAGGAAGGGCAGGCTGTTGGTCAGCCTTTATTTTCTCTGGTCCTTCAGCAAAGGTTAGTTGAGGTCACCAGAAGCCAAAGGGTAATTACTTTTCCTCAACAGGGTTAAAGTCACACAGATTGCTATTGAGACAACTGTATGGACGACCTTCAGGATTTTATGTTCAATCTTCCTTTCTTTCAGCAGAGCAAATGTTAATAAGGAAGCAGAGAGGGTAAGAGCCCGGCGAGCTGGACACTCTGCAGCTCCACACTCTGCAGTTCTGCTCCCAACTGGTTGAGCAGTTTTGAACAAAAATGCCTTTAGGTGAGCCCAGACCACAAAAGGTTGCACAGTGATTAAGCCAAAAAGGACCTGCTCGGGGATTTCTCTAGTCAATTAACAATATTCCAATTCAAATAAGAAAATTTTAGGAGAGCCAGCACCCCCATATTCTGCTTCAGTGGCCTCCATCTCATCATTAATATCACTTCCTTCCCTCAAAAGAATAAGCTGGAATTGAAGGTTTTAACTAGGCAAGATTTTAGTGGTCAGTGTCTCAGGCCTAGCTCCTTCTTTCAGCTTCCCATGGAAGTCATCAAGGCAGGAGCTTGGTGGGGATGGAGGAGAGACAGCAGTTCTGACCTGAACTACAGGGAAAGCCAGGGAGATGACTTGGGTAAATGAGGGGTTTACATGGATTTGGGGGAAGGAAAATGGGCTGGTAGCATAGCAGTGTGCTATGTAAAGTGGAAATGCACTCACACCATGAACCTGCCAACAACAGAGATCCAGTCCATATAAAATTCTGATGTCTAAGTGTAAATCCAGCTGGATCTCAGGCTGCTGGGCTGGTGACAGGTACAGGTGGCACCTGGAGCACTGGGAGCCAGGTGCTCACAGCCCCTGCACCAGCCTCTCTGGAGGCCCTCCCAGCTCCACTCCTTTCTCTGCCACAAACTGAATGTACCCTGTGGCTCCCCAGGCACCACTCCTCTCATAACCAAAATTAACAGCCCTGTGTTACTTTTTGTGGTACACTTTAAAGTAAATATTACAGCAGTGAAAGTCAATAATGCAAAGCAAAGGGAAAAAGAAGGGGAGGGTGGTGTCCTTCTTAAGCTTAGTTTCAGTTTTGTGCTGTCTGGCTTCTCTTCTCAAGCTTAATGTTGACAAAATAAAATTAATAATAATACAAGGATCAGGTCCTGATCATTAAAATATCCATTATGAGTCAGGGAAGTGCAACTCAGCTTCTTGATTGATGCATTACAGCGAAAGCTCAGCACAAGTTATAAATAATCCCAATGCTGATAGATGACAAATGGAAGATTTGGTAATCAATTCAAATGGGGCTAAATGGAAGAATAATGCATCATTTATACTTGGCTGTGTTGTACAGTATGTAAATTATTGAGCACTTACTACAGCACCGTCACATCAAAGAGCTGGTGGACAAACAGATGCTCATAAAAAACAATTATCAGACTCTGTTTAAGCACCTGTGGGACACAGCCAAAGGGCCACAGAAACTTTCTTCTCTCCAGCCTGAACAAGGGCAGATCTGTCTGCTCAGAAGTTTCCCTTCTCCCAGGGACAGCACCTGCTGTCTTCAGAGTTCAAATACTGGTTCCCAAACAGAAATCATGTTAACCAGCATTGCAGACAAGATTGAATTTAGGGTAAGTGCATAATGGGACCATCCCCCGAGAAAGAGCTCCAAACACAGGAATCTAAGAGCTACAGTTTCAGATATAACTTGCATCTGCAACATGTAAGAAAATCAAACACACTGTGCCAGGAAAAGCCATGTTTTAAAGGCTCTCAAGCCTAATTCCATTATGAAATGACCCTATACAGCAACCACAGTTACAGCAACCACACAGTTACAATTTGTTCTGAACTTGCAGTCTTACATGTCACTAAATTAATTGAGATGCTACATTTGTTGGAAAGGGAACTTTAAGTTAGAAGTGTGTCAGCCCCAGGCAGCAAAAAGCACAGATAACCAGTGTCCAGGGGCCACTCACACATTGCTTCTACCTAAACCACAGAATCATGGAATGGTTTGGGCTGGAAGGGATCTTAAAGTAGATCCAGTTCCACCCACTGCCATGGGAGGAACCACTGTAGTAGTAGAAGTCCTTCTGTCCCATCTGTTTTGGGAAAACTGGGCTTTCAGGAGAACCTATAAACATCCAGGGCGAGACTAAAAGATCCAAGGAAGCCCCAAGGAAATTCAGACAGCTGTCCTGGATTAACCTGCTTCCTTAGGACTTGTAAACAATGACAAGAGACACAAAGTGCTGATATTGGCAGGTCAGAGGGCCAAGGAACATTTATCCACTGGTTTTTTATCATATTTAGAATATATTAATCCAAATTCATTGCCATAACATTAGAACCAAATGCAGGCTTTCTGATTGCTATTGAATCATTTAAAGCCACAGTGACATGATACACCTAACAAGCATTTTTATAGATTTAAAAGCCAGAAATAGCAAACCCTATGACTAAAATATAAATTTTAGCTTCTTTTTACTTGAGTGAATCTATGGTTGGGTACTCCAATTTCTAGTGATTTATAAATGGTCATTTGGATACACTTTGTGTCTACAAATCCTGACTGAAAATGGCACAGACTTGGAGAAGTCCAACTGCACAAGCATTTGGTTGCTTTGGAATCTTCCTCTTGGGTACCTTTTGTTGCTTTGTAATGGACAGACACTGTAAAACGCACTCTGAAAACCACCAGGGCTTCAAAATCATGCTCTCATCTCCAAAGCACAGCCTGCCTTGGTCACTCTGTGCTCATGGAGTTCCAAAATTGTATGGGGTGTAGGTGAAGAGAACAATTGGAAACCCAAAAATATTGAAGCTGTTTCCTGATGGTTTGTCCATTTTCTTCAGTTTTCTTATAATTCCTGGTCTCAGGATTAGTCATACAAAGATAAGCATTTTCTACTTGTAGTGTAGAGCTGATGCTTTTAACCTGGCTTTTTAAAGAGTGCAATTAGTGGTGCTTGAAGCAAAAGAGACATTTATATGTCGCAGTTCTTAACCAGAAAAACACAGCTCCACCTGCACATACCTTTGCAGGTGATCACCGATAGCACAGGCGAGTAAAAATACCCCAGCAAACCTATCTTGGAGCTGGCAGAAAACCTGTGGCACCCCAAGTAACACAAAGGAAAGTTAAAGAGGTTTCCCAAGTGATAAAACTGGAAAATGTACAAATATAACAAGCTGGCAAGTTCACTTTATCTCAGAACTGCACAATCTTGCCTAATTTCTCATTTCATGGTAAGACTAGCGAGAGGATAAACTGCTCCTCCATCAATCCCACCTCATCCGTTCAGGCCTATGCCATAAGCCAGGTGAGAGCTGGGTAACTCTCTCCTACGACAGGCAAGGGAGAAAGACATCAGTGTTACTCTAAGTCACCTTTTCCACTTCACCCCTTGTGCCATAAGGGCATGTGGCAAATGGGTTGTGGGATCAGTGTTTCTTAGGATGTCACATGTGAGAAAAGCACATTCCTGGCACAGCATTTATCTGTTAAGCTGTGAGAAGTCCTCCCTTCCATGCTGTGACCCTCTGTATCTTGATTTTCTGTCAGCTTTTAAACCCCAGCTAATTAGAAGATTCACTACTCCTTATGATTCCTGACTTTCACAGTTTCTAATTAGCCTCTGTAGCAGTCTGTTACCTAAATGAATTGTGATATTCCACTTGGTGTGTTAAATGAGAATCACCAACAAGCATTACATTTTCTCCTTAGCATTATTTACTTCACAGTAAAGTAACTCAGTTCTGAGGGCAGCATGTTTTAACTTCGACATTCAAATGAAGAAAGGTGGAAGGAAAAAAAAAAAAAAGAAGGTTGAATATTAACTCCAACTCTCATTTTCAAAATGATCCCTCAGATTAGGAGCCCTAATTGGGAAGATCTGTTACCTAGAGATAGGGCTGAAGGTCTGCACACGAGATAGGCACAGCCTAGGGCAGGTTCCGGGGACAGCTCCGGTCCCCACCCCGCGGGCAGAGCTCGGCTCCGTCCCGTGCCACAGCAGCTGCGGAGTCACCAGGCAGAACACTCCGAGAGGTAAGAGATGAATGAGGATTATCCCTAAATTCAGAAGGAGTTCCTTCCAGAGGGAGGCTGAAGTATGAGGTGTAGGATGCTGAAGGCTGTTCCATGGCAGGGTTGGAGTGCCGTGCACCCAGCGGGTCCTGGGCTGTTCAGTACCCCCGGGGCTGTCCAGCAGAAGCTCCGAGGTCTCAGTGACCTCTGGAGCTGCTCAGTCAGCAAGGCTGGACATTGACAGAAGCTTTGAATAGTATCTGCTTTGGAAAAAAAAACAAAAGTTCTGTGTATTGTGCCCACTGACCCTTCTGAGAAAGACAGCATCAATACCTTGGTCAGGGTGATGTTCTTCAGCAACAGAAATTTGAGCAGCAAATCATAAATATTATTTCATTCCATCTTCATCCAGTGCAGCAGAAAGGCCAAGCTTAGTTTTCAATTTCTAATTTTCCACGATCAATGAAGGAAGTTTTATCGTCTTCATGCCATTTATTGCATCATAAAAACTTCTTTCAATCTCATGCAGGTTGCATCATCTGATGCAGCCCAGGCACAGCACAACTCCTATCAGTGGTAGTTAGCACTACTGTGCACTCTCACAGCTCCTAATTTTGGGGAACAATAGTAAAAAGCCTACACTGGCTGCTGCACAACACCTGTAAAGAGAGGTTTTTAAAAATACCAAATTCTCTGTATAACCAGACAGTCACCAGTCTGACAATCCAGAAGACACTAAAACAAGTATTTTATTAGCATTTCTTCTTGCTGCTATTGTTATTAGAATATTCTGCTGAAATCAGCGATTTTAGGCAAGACCTAACAACTAAATTCATATCAGAGTATCTGAAGAGTCTCACTGAATTTGCTTAGGGCAGTTCACACCACCCAGGCTCAAAGGACTGAATCCATCTCGGATCTTTGTGCCGTGGTTTATGTATTTCTGCCTACAAAAGGCATTTCTGCAAAACCAGCAGGTTTATCTAAACAAGTCAGCCTCACACACACCCAAAATGCCCTTTCCAGGGACAATTCAGCATTCAAAAGCTTCTTAAACTGCACTACAATTTTAATGGTGCTTTGTGGAAATCTCTTGCTATGTATATTTGAATGGGGCAGATTTGTCCTAATATCCACTACCAATCATTTGTCAAATCATGTTAGGAAAGCAAACTAGCAATATGCAAAAGAACAACTGAAACAAATTTCTCAATTGAAATAAATTTCAGAAAAGCTTAAAAAGACTTTTATACTTTTTGCTTGTCACACATTTTCATTCATTACTAACTAGGTATTACTCTGCTACAGTTGCTGCCCTTGCCTACAAAATAGAAGAATCTGAAAATTAGTTATGATCTTCATCCTGTGGATCCAAAATGTTCCTATCCCTGCAGAAAAAGTTATTTGCAGATTCCACAAAGCTAAAAAGAACCTTGCCTATTTTAGTGTCCATCAGATTTTTATCAGCACTGAACATTTTACAGGAAAAATTTCCAAAACAGCATTTTCCATGTGCAGGACAAAGTGATTGTATTTAATAACGGCTTTAACAAAAGCTTCCCCTGCTCCATTAATTTAGTTGCCAGCCTGTGCTCCAGCAGCAGACAAAGAGTTAATGTCAAAATACATCTTCTGATACCCCAATGTCCTTTCACCATCCATTGTTTTCAAACTTCTTTTGAATGGTCAGAAATTTTCTGCCTGAATAAACTCTCAACAGAAAAGAGAACTGGAGCAAACAGAAAAAATGAGTAAAATAAAACCAAACTCTGTGGGCGATATAGAAACGAAACTTGGTAATAAAATTGCCAATCTTTAGCACCAGCATTTATTGTGAAAACAAGGCAATTTAAAAATGTAAATTTTACTCCTTGAAGCAAAATTCTGTAACAGCGACAACATTCTGAACACTATCATACACCTGGTAAATTTATCTTTGGATGATTTGATACTCAGAATAGCAATTAATACAAGTCTTTGGAAAGCATTTATAAAAATTATTTTCAAAATAGAAATCCCTGCTTTTATGCTGCTATTCATGTCCGAGCTTTCCTTTAGACTGAAATTTAGGCAAATGCTCCTAAAAGTTACTTCTCACTAATACACAAGAGCTTCCAATTACAGTTTTGCTCACTCTTAGCATTCTCATTTTACTGTCAGGAGCAAAAACTCTATTCTTATAAAAACTAAGAGCTGCATTTCGGTTATGGTTATCTATTGATTCAGTTACACTTGAATTGATCTCAAATTGTTTCAAGCAACTGTTCTGCACCCAAAACACCACATGAACCACAGAAACCAGATCAATAGATTTCAAGTGAAATAATTGTTTTCCTTTGTAAGACCCCATTACTCCTTGAATGCAGAACTGTTTGATTGACCTCCAGGAAAGCAGCAGATGTGAATAAGCCAAGCACCTCAGGCCTTATCGGTTAACACGAGGCCTTGGAAATTACATGGAAGCGCAGGGAACGTGCTCAGAGCTGTGGGAAAGGCACAGCTGGAAAAGCACAGCAAACCTGCATTTTACTCTGATAACGGGAGAGCAGTGGGACACACAGGGAAAGAATAGACTTTGGGAGTTACTCACTCATGAACAGACAGCAAAATATTTCACTGGTCAAGAAAATAATTCAAGGATTCTCCAGTGACTGTTTTGGTTTACACAGTATCGGTATTAGTGAGGCTTTGGTCCTGTTTTGTGAAATTTCACACCACTGTGCCACTGAAGTAATTTTTTCCCAGTTGCTTACTAAATAATTGTAAGGCTTTCTCCGGGAAGTCATTTCCAGATTACCAGTTTCCAGCAGCTGAGGAAATCAGAGGCAGCACATGAATTCCACTGGCAGAAAAAGATTTATACCGTATTAACAATTCAGTGGCGTGCCTGAAGTGAGATTTTATTTCTTTTAATAATAATAATACTGAAAACAAACGAAATGTTCACATTAGAGGTTAGAATGTTTTTGTAAGGAATCTTTGTTGGCTCCTTGCACATATTAGACCTGGTCTGAGCTTTACTCTTTTACAAGCGCAATTAACTGCAAACACCTTGTCATAAACATTGCAAAAGGTCAAAGAGATTGCAACAATTTTGCTAAAGAGATAAATGGTCAAATAAAACATTGAATTGTTAATTCCCAGGTGACAAAATGCTGCATGAGTCAGATCAATAGAAAGACATACAGAACGAATTCTGGGATAAAGGGCGGGTCAACCTTGAAGTGTTATTAACTCTCTCCTGTTGTCTTGCTGGGGCACATCCTCTGTTCCAGCAGGTAATAGGGCTCTGAGCAGCAAATAGATGCTCACAGAAGTAAAACTGGGCAGCAGAGATTGTTGAAACAAAAAGTTCTGGAAGGGTTCAGCTGTATTAAGTTTGCTTTTATTAAACATTGTCAGACACATATAGCCTCTCATTCCATCTTATCCCTTATGCCAATAGGGAGCACTTGAAACTGCAGTCCCTTTTTTACCAATGAAATAGAATGGCCTCCTATTTTCCACTAATTTTTAGAATGTTAGGAAGAATTTCAGGCTGTTGGGAGGGGACCACCTGAAAAAGTCCCTTCTGAAAACTATTAGATTTTTGGGACCCCTCCAGAGCAGATCACAATATTGAAAGTTATATGCAAATAAAATCATCTCAGCATTATTTAATTAGGGACATTTACAAGTAAAAGAGAGGCTTTTCCTAAAGAAGAATAAGCTACTCATGGAAGAGAAAGCATGGAAAATTGTAAAATGCTATCATAAATAAGCAACTCTCATATGCAATGGAAAATATCTACCAGTATTCATAGGAAGGAACTGAAGAACTCAAACTATTCCAAAGCATTAAACAGTGGTATAAAACACAGACAGCAATGCCTATAAATTATCCCATTGGACACTTGAAAATGAACATTTCAAAGGTCAGGAATTTTACTTCTGCCAAATTGGATGCCAGTAATTTGCATAAGACTGAAAGTCAAATACCAGTGTAAATTCCCCCAGTCATATGCAAATGTAATCACCCCATGGCTCTAACAGCAGTTTTATGTCAGCCAGCATGAAAAATGTAGAGAAATCCCATCAAGCACGTTTGGCTTAGGGATATAAGTAACACAAGACACTACATGACAAACATCTGTGCTGTACAAATGCCATGAAAACATCGTTTACTCTGACAGCAAATTTTAAGGTACTGTTAACTACTCATTCAATGATTTTGATAAATTAAAAGAAACTCTCCTTTTGGGGTGCACTTCAGAAATATTTATATTTGCACAAAACTCGTGGCAACTTTGAGGTGCAATTTTGGCTTTGAGAGGAGGAAGGCACATTTGTGGTTATTTTCCTGAAAAGACATCTTCACTCTGCGATTTCTAAAAACATCACTTGATATCTATAGCACAAAGCCTCAGGGCTCACTAAATTAATGGCAGTTACACCACTAAAATTAATGGCTCTGGGATCAGGACTGACTTAGGTTTTCCTACAGTATTTAAAATTTAAAGAGAAGCCTAAGAGTCTTCCACAATCCTAATATAATAGTAATAAATAATACCCACTAAATGGGTCTTGTGTCAAACCAGTCATTTAAGCCAATAGGTTTATGAAGCAAAAGGGTGTAGCAAGTTTTTTCATGTAACAAAGGAGAGAATGAGCTGGTGTAAAACTCAAGTCTATTTGCTCATTTTTAGTTAGTTCAGATATAATGTTGGACATGACAGTATTTGTATCACCTGAGATACAATGTAGATTAAATTATTCTGTGTTCTGCACATCATCCTTTTTATCAACACAAACACTGATTTAAATAACGATTTTAAATTAAAGAGAGGGAAATGATCAGGACTTCATATGCACCTCCATCACCAGCAGTGATGCTGATGGAACATAAATGTTATTTTATTAAAGTACATGGCGCTTCCTAAATATCCATAAAATACCAGATATCCCGGAGTGACTGCTGCACTGTCTAAATGCTTCAAAGTGCTCTCACAATTTGTTACAAAGTCAATAATCTGACATTCACAAAGTCCAGCAGTTTAACTACAAAAGCCCTTCAGATTCACACATGGAGCCTGGCAGGATGAAGTGCAACTAATTCTCTTGCAGTTTTATTAATTACATCAAAAGAATGTGAGTTGACCTCAGAACTGCGGTCTTTTCAAGAAGAGAGAGGCAACTGCTGTGAAAGTGCACATCTGATGCACTCGCAGCTTTCCTTGTTCCATTAAAAATCTCCAATCCCCTCGTGGGACGCCAGTGGCACAGACACAAACAGCAGAGCCCAGCAGGAGCGTGCTCAGAACAGGTGCTCCGGCTTTTTGTGGAGCATATGGAGCAGGAACAGCCCGGGCTGTGCTCCCCATCAGAGGCAGGGATGTACCTGGGAGCTGTCCTGCCCTCCCTCACGGCTGGGACAGGGTCCTGGCAGGTGCTGTGCTCCCACACACCTAAACACCAGGCAGGCTCTGTCTGGAACAGACACAGCCTTTAGGGGTGAGACTCACAATCCAGAATACAGCATTAAATCAAAGATATTCATTCCGAAAAAGAAGCACATGGATTTAAATGTTGCTCAGCAGGACAGAATAAGAGGCCACAGAGCCACCCTGTATGGCAGCATCACTGCACCAATGCATCACAGTGAGAAACACACCCTTCATGCTGCCCTCAAAAACAGATAATTAGTGAGACAGCAATTAAAAACATCAGCTTTGACTGGACACTTTTGGTTCTCTCTCTTTCCATCTTTTCTGCCTCCCCTGCACCCTGCCTGTATGGCTGAAGCCTCCCAGGGAGGGGGTTTCCCACTGAGCAGTGTTCCCCAGCACCAGGGACAAAGTGGTTCAGCTCTAGTTTGTCCCTGCCCACTGCCACAGCAAACACAGGCAAGGAGGATGAAAATTGAATCTGGACAAATATGCACTGTACATACAATTGCCTCCTAATACAGGGACAGTCACAACATCACCTTGTGTTCAAATCCTATGTTCAAACCCAAAGACACCCACCACCGGTACAACTATCCACACAGGCCTTCAAAGCCATTTCTCCATGCAAACTGCTTCTGCCATACACTACAACTTTTGTAACCTGCATGTACCCAAATTGTACATTTTAATACCTCTGCTCACAAGAAGAGACAAAGCAAATACCAAGTTCTGAATATCACTGATTCCCTCCCCACCTGTGTTACCAGCACAAGTGCTTGCATGTATTAAGCAAAATTGCATGAGTATAAAATTGCAAGGAGACCAGAATTGCTCATTAAATTCAAACTGCTGACCTTTTATAATGGCAATATAGGATTGCTGTGACTAAAGAAACAATAAAATTGCATTGGAACTTTTTCAATCTGTGTTCACAGTTAGCCATAGATCTCTTCTGCTAAATTAACACAAATTGAAATGATGTGATGCAACTCAGCAGAGGTGGAACGTGATACAGTAAAAGGAGACCTAGGCACATTGGTAAAGATAATTAAGAGTTTCTGCTTTCTAAAATTCAGACCTCAAACAAAATTTCATGCACAATTATACCCTGAATTTCTGTGGTTCATTACAATAATTTCAAGTGAAAACTGAGCACTGTTGACACAAATGTCCAGGTGGAGTCACAAACCCAGTTATGAAGGCTAAACCTTTCCTTCACTTTATAAAGTTGACAGAGAAGACACAAGAAAGGCACCAAAAGTCCCCCAAGGAGCAGCTGTGACACACAGGGCTGCATCACTGGTGTGGAGCTAACACTGCTGACACTGCAGTGTCTAACACAAAACAGCTTCAGTCCCACACTACCCTATAAAACACAGGCTGGTGCACAACAAAAATCCATGACTTGAAAGAATTTTCCACTTCTTTATTCCAAGTATTAGCAACTGCTGTGGTTCTTGGGGACTTGCCTCTCAAATAGCCACTTCTGCAGGCAGAAGGTGGCAAAACCTGGCTGCACCTTGCAGAGCAACACAGATGACTGCAAATACATCATCTCACACAGCCCTCAGCTCTGGAAAATCAGGACATTGCATCTTTTATATTCTCATTTCCACCTGTGTTACAATAACCCCAAACCCCTCTGTTAGCAACATATTAAAGAGAAATACTCATTTGTGTCTCTAAAGTCCCAGCAAACTTTGACAGCGTTCAGGACAGGTTCTAATTTAAGGCTGAATATAAACTAATGAGACATAAAAATGTCCCTTTGGTAATTTTTTTCCAATGCAGCAAGGGGGCATTTCTTCTCTGCCAGTTTCTCTTATTACATGTCCATCAATGCGAAATTTGGAATATCCTTTCAGAGCGTTCCTTTAGGAAAACAGCTGAAACCTCTGAACTGTGCATCACTTCAAAACTCCTGTTAATACCACGGTTCACATAAACTGATTTTTCAAAATCATCTGCTCGATTTGGGGGTTCAGATTTTCTCCCCACTTCTCAAGGCATATATGTTATACACTTGTTTTTAAAATCTTTAGGAACACAATAATCTGTTCTCCGGCCCAGTGCCTCCCGAGGTTTTGCAAACAGCAGGATTTCTTTAATGCTTCTGATTGAATTTCCCTACTTTCCCATTTAAGGGTAGGAAAGCAACTTCTATTTCGCACCCCTCTTAGCAGATTGTGGCAAAAGAGGAGAGAGGGGGGGAAAAAACCTCACTAAAGCTCTGACAGATGGTACCCAGCGTTTGACTCACGCTGGGCTCAGCAGGACCTATAGTTTAGAAGGTTAGGACTGTCAAAAAGACTCTGCTTATCAAGTGAATAACAAAGTGTGGACTGCCAGGCTGTTTCCTATAGAAAACTTCTATTTTCCTTGTACTTCTCAGCTATCTCTCTGGTGCTTCCAGAGAGAAACTTTTGGAGGAGCAGATGCTTTTCTGTTTGAGAAATAAGTCGGGAGCTGCCATGCCGGGAGCAGCCGGCAGCACAGTAGGCCTGACTCGAGGGAGCTGTGCCCCCGTGCCGGTGTCAGCGCCGCGGTTTGGGGACCTCAGAAGGGATTTGAGAGCAGGGAGAGAACTCTTCCTCCTCTCCACTCGCCTCCTTTTGCAGTTAGTGACAAATTAATCTGCTCTTAGATTACTGCCCCAGCCTGAGGAATCGTTTTAGCAAGTAATTGTGGCAAACTGGGAGCAAAGGCAGAAAGGTCTGGGCGTAAGGCAGCGCGCACCAGGCTTTTCTTTTCAAGTGATTTCAAGCTCACATCAGGCAGCATCTATCCCAGCACAGGGTGTCTGAAGTGACTGCAAATGTTAGTGAGCAGGCTGGAAGCAGAACTGGAGTCTGCCGAAACACAGCTGAAAGGTGAACAGCTTGTAGCCATGTTTTCGGGTAAGTCTGGACTTTTAAATTTGGGGTGGGGGGAGCTGGTAAATAACTCCTGTTATTAACCACTGCTACAGCTCTGTAAATATGCCTAATGCTTTCTTCCTGAAAATAATGTCAATTCATTTGTTGAACAAGACCACTGGTTTAGTCATAAAGTAAATTGGTACCAACAGTCAGCAGCTGCTCTTCAACAGTTAGAATTAATGAGATAGTAATTATACAGCAAAATACAATCTTATTATTGCCAACACTCAAGCCTCTGTCATTGCCTCGTTTGCTTTTTGTTCAGAACTATGAAAAATGAAATTACTTAACTGAGTTCTGAAGTTCACAGAATATAATTAATTCAATGTGGGTTCATTGCTGTGTCTGGAATCCAAGTTGCTTTATAACAGACTTAAAACTAGTTTGGTACTAAGGAGGGCAGGGGGAGAAATCAGTGCTGGTTTGCAGGGAAGCAAAGTGGGGTGACTGCACACAGATGATTAGTCTGAGTTGCTCTGCTGCCAGAAAACCTCCAGCAGAACAAGCATGTGGGCAAAAACTTTATAATAACTATTTATTATTTGATATCACATTGATCTCAAGGAAAAGCCATAACCAGTGTCATGCCCCCTGAAGAATATACCTCAGGGCATGCATGAGGCAGGCTGTGTATCAGAAAGTTTTTACCTGGTTTGTGAATTAAAAACTTGCTTTGAGTAAGGCAATGAACAATGAGGATAATTCTTTCATTCTTCATTGACATTCTGGCCTGAAATGTGGCTAATTTATTTAAGCGCTAATTTATTTAAGGCTATTCCCCTTCAAAAAAGGGAGGGGGAATAGGCTGAGTGTACAGCCTGTTGCTTTTCTCCTCCTCTTCTTGCCTTGGCTCAGTTTCCCTTCCCCAATCCAAGTATCTTCTAACAGATCATGTAGACATCACGGCAGGAAATGGATCTGTCCAAAAATTGAGCTTGATTTAGTTTTCATGCAGTCAGTCATGAGCCCAAGCAAAGGAAGCCATCAAGCAATATAGTTTTGAAACACATGTGAAAAATGAGCAGTGTTCTCACCCAGCACTTCAGGGTGCACATAATGTATCCCTGCAGAAGGTGACATTCCCACACCCTTGTTCAGCACAAACCCAATGACCCACACAGCCATCTCAGGGAACAGACAATTGTCCTTGTCACCAGGGCTCTGTGCAGCCAGGTACTGACTCCCCACAGCTCCCAGCAAACTCTCCTCCAGGTGCTGCCTAAAAATCCCTTGGGATTTGCCACATCCCTGTGCCAAATTGCTTTGTGCTCTGGCCTAGAAGCCATTTTCCTGCTCTTTCCACTGTTCCAAGGCAGGTCCCAGAGAGGGACTTTGCCAGTCAGGGCTCAGGGCAGGGACACGTTGTCCAGAACTGTGGTCACTTACCAGCCTGACCTTTGGGTTTGACCGCTGGATGCATCCATGGGTAACTGATGATGATCCTTGCTGTCATGGGACTGAGCAGTCCATAAAAACCAGAAGCTGTAGCAGTGATGGGACATGGAACAGAGGGAAGAGAAGCAAAGCTCTTCCATGGATAGGTACAGGAGGGAACCTGCATTAAGCTTCCATATAAAACATGCTTGCAACCAAGTCACACTGGTCACTGATCTATACAGGAATGCCCAGGTTTCTCAGAAAAAAAAACTTTACAATCTGTAAAATCAGTCTTAGAAGATGCACTTCTAAGTCATATTCACAGCCATGATATGACTTATTTGCTCTCTTCTGATGACACAGCTCGGTCACCAGTAGCCTTTATCTTTTCACTGCTTGGATCTGTTCTTTGGGAAAAGCTCAGCTGTGAGCATCAGAAACTTTGTCCTCACTCCCTCCACATGTGCTGGGGATCCAGCTCAGGCCTGGACGTATCTAAGCTACAAATGAGGTATGTGCTCTGTAACAAAGGCAGCAGATGGGCCAGCCCAGCAACACCTTCCACGGCTGTACCTTCGAGAAAACTCTATCTCAAAAATGTGCCATTAAACAAATTCCATGAAGAAAGGCCCTGAATACTTGCATTGTTCTCCAGATAACTAAAAATAAAAAATTAATTATTAACCACGATCCTGAGGGCTTGAACCTGCCACTCACTGGGCTGAGAGTTAATTTCAGGAAAATTGGGACAGTTTCTCATCCAAGCTTGGGGAACTTTGTTTTGTACCTAGTTCAGAGCACACTATAAAATCAGGTTACACAGCCAGTACCTTTTTCAAAACAAGATTTCATGCTACCAATGCAACAGAAGAGCTTCAGAATGCCTCAAAAAAAGGGTAAAGCATGCTTTAACTGCATGCTCACTCTTTCCAGAGATATGAAGCCTTTTATTACAAGCTTCCCAGCATGTCACTGAAACATTATCTTTATTTAAACCCCACAGTAAACATACAAATAGCCACCATAAATTTTATCAAACAGACAGGAGAGGGAGCTCTCTCTTCATCCCACTCGATTAGGAATGGATTTGGCTGAATTTATTAAAATCTAACCACATCTTTACTCTGCGTCACGTTACTTGTCCCTCTTTTGTCCTGGGACTGTCTCCTCTTAGCAAACCACTCTAGCTCAAACATTCCTGTGTACCATAGAAAAATGGGAGTTTTTTTATAAATTCAATACATACATCTGTAAGGCACATTAAATTTTGGTATAGGAAAAAATGAAAATATAATTCCTACTGACAAAATTCTGCTTCCCTATTTACTGATACACACATAAATGCGTGTGCGTCTGCATTGTAGGTATACTTCCATATTTTTCAACTTAAAATACCAAGTAAGTGATTTTTTTCATGGTTACCATCCTTTCCACATTCACAGATAATTTTGTATTAATCCTGAGATCTATCATCCTAAGAATTCTGGTAGATCCAAGTGCATTTTTAAGATAAATCCCTGAAATATGAAATCCACCAGAAATACATACAGGCAAAGAAACCACAGCTGACAAAAACTCAGGACAAAAGAAGGTCACAGTAATCATAATGTCTGCATGTTCTCACTGGATTATTTGAAATCTTATTGGAATAGGGTCTTGATTCCCATTCCCAAGACACAATTTTGACAGCAGAAATGCTTGTATCAGCATCTGGATATAATGCTAAAAATCAAACTGTGAGTTACGTCTGTCTCGCAAAGGCTGGATAATAAGATTTACTTAATCCATTTGAAAGAAAGAAAAATGTTTTTGTCCCCCAATTTGTTGCGACATCTGAAAGTTCATGAGGTTATGACCCCTCTTTAAGAAAGCATCTTCTACCACCTGCAAATACCCCAGGAAAGCAGTTGGAAACAATAAAACACGTGCTAGTTAACCGTTTCCAGGGAAACAGTTATGCTCCAGCAAAGGGAGGTTTCAGCCCCACAGTGGCTTTGTCTAAAGAAGACATGGCCCAGCTGTTACTGAATAACCATTGTTGTAGCTCATTCGGAAATAACAGTCAGGGCACCAGAGAAGCCCTGTGGAAGTTTTATTTTCCTCTCTGCCAGAGGTACATGGGGATGAAATGACAGAAGAACAACATAAACCAAAATACAGGGACAGGAAAGATACTAAAACCTGTTCCTGGTTAAATACACACAAATGTGTTGCTTTGTGCACTTTTAGGATGGTGATTTTTCTAACATAACGTCCCCTCAAGTCACTAGTGGCAAATATTAACATGAGTAATTAACTATAAAAAAGTTAGTTAGAAGCTCAGAAAGTTTCAGAGCCTGAGGATGGAGTTACTCTTTGTGCTTAGAAGTGAATCAGCACACACAGCCCATTTTTTGTTTCTTACATCAAAGGGATGCAGCAACAGATTGGTCTCCCTCTCATTATAGGGAGACCAATTTCCAGAGCCACACAATAGTTAATTTCATTGTCTGGAAACAGAGCATCAGAGTTTGCAGTGCAAATTTTCTTTCCCTTGAACATGGAATTTGGCTGACTACACTCATTAATTTGCAGAACAGAGTGCATCATTTAACAGGGGTGTTCTGCAGGTTTTGCCTGATTGAAACAGGGAGAGTCAAACCCTCGATCCCAGGCAGCCAGGGCAGAGCTCTCAGTAACAGCAGCAGCAGAAAGGTTTCCTTCTGTATTTAGGGGAGTTTTTTCCTCATATATTTGTCTATTTTCTCACTCTACAAGGATTGTTATTGGCTGTGTTGCTGTGCTGAAAGGGACCATGCAGAAGGTGCAACACAGCTCCATTAATGGTGCAGTTCCTTCCCAGCACAGGCAGGAGGAGGTGACTGATGAGCTGAGCACAAGAAACACACAAAAGTCACAGCGAAACTGAGATGTTCCATACCCTAAATTTCTTTCTCTTAAATACAAGCTGATTCCTCTGGTGCTGCAGGGTGTGGTGAGGGGAAAATGTGGCTCTGAGTGTTCATTTCTCCTTCCCTAGTGCTCCATGAGCATTACAAAAAATGACGAGAATGACTTGTTCTCTAGAAAGAACCTTTTCAGCCTCTCCTGATAATCTGCTTAGCAAGGACACAAGCTGTTTCTCATTTGTTTATACTGTACAAGCAGTCACAGTGAGTCACATCTTAGGGTAACTTTGTTTTGCATGGATTTTTCAAGAATTTGCTACAAAACATCCTTTCACTTCCAAAAGACAAAGGGAAACAAATAGTGGTCTTTAGTTTCCTTCTAAAGCACATTAAAGATTTTTCACAGCAAAAGACACTAAATATCTGTTCCTCATCCTTCAAATTCTTTGGAACACTTAGCGTTGGCAAAAACAAATCTTTTACAATGAAAGCTCCACACCAGAAATTAGTAAATTAATCTGAGACTTTTATAGCCTCCTTCGCTGCTCACAAAAAGGGTATTAAAGTAAGTTAAAATAGGATTTTTTTTCCTTTTTTTATTTCCTGTGCTTACTGTTTGGAATTAGAAGAAGGTTAGAAACTCTACAGCCCTCTCATTCATTTGTGTTTTTTCCCCTTTTTTAAAGCCCTGCAAAGTACAAGTCTATTCAGAATCTGTGCCTCAAAGAATGCCCAATGTAAATGTAAAAATGCACAACAAGACATAACAAGTGAGAGAGTCATAAATGAGGTGAGAATTACATGGGAAGGAGAGAGGTTTGTTCCAGAGAAACTGCTCGTGGCTGCAGCCAAAGGGATGGTGATTGCCACTGGAGAACACTTGAATTTTCTCTCCTTTCTTTCCTAACACCAACAATTAGACAAAAAAAGGGACAGAGAGAAGAGGTTATGGAAAATAAATCATTGCCACTTGATTACAAATAGAATGTGTGTTATGAAGGGGAAAATTACAGTTGTTCCAGTAGAGACCAAATGAAAGTAATGGAGTTGGGCAAGAAGTATTCAACCACAGAAATTTAGAGCAAAGGTGCTGTTCTCATCCCAGCTGATTGGGAGGCATGCAAAATGCAACCTTTGGAAGCCAGGGTTCCACTGGGAATGCAGTGTCAGATCCAGACAACACTGAAATTATCAATACTATTATCTAGTTTTCTTGAGTTATATCTGATCTTTCAATGACAAAATCTTCTTCAACTTCTTACTCAAAATTCAATTTAAAATATTACATGGAATAGCAGAAAGGAAACATTTCTCTCGCTTCTTCAACCTGGATAGAAGTCACAGACTGGGAAATCTCCGCAGGCAAGTGTGATGTCTTTATAGCAATCTCACAATTACCTGTAGAGATTCTACAATCTGGCATCTTCGTGCACAGTAATTATAAACTATTCACTTCTTCAGCCTCTGCACCTCTGCTGAGTTGAGCTGAATTCCATCCAAATTGGCTAAGTAGCATGGCGCTGACTGCAAGCTTTTTACTTAATAATTTTCATGAGTCAAAATTTGAAAACAAAAGCATAAAACCTACATAAATTAACCAACTGGACACTGGAAAAACACTAAAGGACAAAATTATTATAGGCTATTTTTCAACTATGAGGGCTTAATATTCCATTCCTAGGCTACACCTACTACTAGCTGAATCACAACTGGGTTTTCATGGGTGATCAGTTCATGCAGCTCTAGATGAGTTCAGCTTTTTTAAAGTGATGATGCTTTGAAGAGCTCTTCGGCTGATGAACATTCTCATATCAAGCTCTGGACATGGTGGAAGTAAGAACAAGCCACTTTGAAAGAAGAGAATACCCAGCAATGCAAGTCTTCATGGGAAGAATAAAGCAACTTTTCTTTTTGTCATTAAAAATGTTCCTAGAACTGATATTCTTGAAGTTTTAACTCATCCTATTTCAATGACATTGAACAAATTAATTGGACAAATATCTATCAGGGCTCAGAAAGATGTTTGTTCCTGAGACATCCAGCCATTGATCCTGCTCAGAAGTGCATACCCTGGTTACCTCCCAGTCACTGCACCAGAATCTGTGCCTACACACTCCAGGAACTCACTCCACCTGAACAACACCTACACAAATTTTGACTAGAAGGACAATTTGGCACAAAAGGATATCAATGGTGATGCTGAGCTTTTCATGCAAAAAGACAGAGGAAGCAGGATTACCAAGCTGCAAGTGAAAGATCTGGATCTTCTCAGTTAATGTTCTTCTGGAGGACTCTCTTGTCCCTTTGAAGAGCCTTTATATCCACTTGCTTCCTGCTCAGAAATGTCTCCCTGGGATGAAAAACTACTACTCAGGCTGTGCCTCAGCTCCTTTGGGCACAGGGGAAGTCAAGATGCCTCTTCATCAGGGTTACAGCTCTACCAGCGGCTGTAGGGGAAGGGAGCAGTGGAGAAGGGGTGGGTGTTTTCCAGTGCAGGAGCGTTATTCCAGAGGGAGGCACAGAAACCTAATTCTACTTGGGTACAACAGACAGGAGCACAACAGTGCTCTTGGAAGGATTTGGGCTCTCATTACAAAACTCCACAAAATCCAGCAGGTGTGCTCCACCCCTCACTGTAAAAGGATCAGCTATTTCCACACTTTCTATAACTTCCTCATGTAACATCTCCTCTGTTCTCCCTGTTTACGAGAGGTATATCCTTAGTCTGCACACCCTTGCTACATTCCCAGTTTCCCAGTTCCCAGCATTTGCCAGCAAACCACTTCTCTTCCAGAAGTTACCACCTTTATTCTAGATTGGAATGTACATAAAGACTGAAATATGGCCATGAATTTAATCTGTTCTTCTCAAACAAGTGTTAATTGACAAATGATGAGGGCAAGCATTTGCAATACCATGATTACGGCTGATAATTGTGCATGTGGGTACAATTGACTTGTCAGCATCTGCAAATAAAACCTGTGGCGACATCCCAGAATAACTCCAAACAATGGCAAAGCCCCACTCATTTCAATACCAAGTTTGTTTCAACATAATATGCATTAGTTCTGGACTGTAGGTAAAATTGCAGCTGGAACAAATGCATTATTCCCAATCAGACCCTTACAATTTATCATTGTTTTTATTGAGCCAACTTATTCTTGTCTACCAAGTCTTCACTGCTTGAGTAAGTCATAAAATGCTGTGCAATAAAAGAAAATCAGTTACCTTGTATGATTTTTAAAAATTTAACTGACTACTCCACTCAAATATTTTAAATCCCTCTTCAATTATTCAGTCAGCCCAAGCCCTGCAGAGACATCAACAGAGTGCCACACATTTCCCAAACTGCTGTTGATGAATAAGATGGAACCTATCCTTCCATTTGGAAGGATAAAAAATGCCCCAAAAAGAAGCTATGCTTGCAAATCCAGTCCTGAGAAAGAAAGCAAAGCTTCATTCCAAGCACTGACTCAAATCAGTGCTAGAATCACTCCAGGCTAGTCTTAAATTTTAATCCCTTGATTATTTTATATGTTTTTCTTCTTATGACTGTTCTTGTTAAGAGGCTCTTTTGGTTCATATTATATGCTTTAAGTTTCTGACATAATTTTAAATACTTCTTCTCTTGTCATCCGGCCAGAATTACCTTTCACACCTTCATCTTCAGAATGCTGCCATTGCATTAACCAAAACAAGAGAAAATAAGAGAAAAACAAATTTTTGGCAAGTTTCAAGAGTTCATCAAAAAAACGTAGTAATTACACCAATGACAATAATGTGCACTTATTATTTGCTGGATAAAATCCTGCCTCGGTTAAATCAAGACAAGCTTTTGCATTATCTTTCATGGGAGTATTCCAGAAGCCTTTCATCCTTCCTCTAATGACTTCTTTCCTTCTCCCTCTTTACGAGAAAATATTTTAAACAAGACATAAAAATGAGCACTAAAGCTAGGGAACTAGTTGGAACCCATCATGCTGCAATAGTGGAAAATTAAATAGCACAAACTGAAAAAAAAAATCTTTTTGCAAAACAGAAAGAAAATTCTTAAACATTTTCCACCAGTAAGGAGAGTATGCAAACTGGTAACACAAATCTGCAGCTGCAGCAAGTCACCAGTGAATGGAGAGCTCTTTTCACGGTGAGCTGCCCAGATTTCAAACATTGATTATCTCTTAAATACTGATTTAAAAAAAGAAAAAAAAAATCTGAATCTTTACTTTTAGCAGCATGTAAAGCTGGAGCACCACTTTCTATTTATCCA
The DNA here is from genome assembly GCA_024734555.1 of Trochalopteron elliotii. Taxonomy (NCBI): domain Eukaryota; kingdom Metazoa; phylum Chordata; class Aves; order Passeriformes; family Leiothrichidae; genus Trochalopteron; species Trochalopteron elliotii. The sequence continues at coordinate 3,607,259 of JANPWX010000088.1, forward strand.
ACTCCAAATGTAAGCAAACCTTCACTATATCTGAACTTTTCATTAAAGGTTTGCACTGCAAATTACAATCTTAAAAAAGAAAAAATTGAAGATTCATAGTTTGATCTTTGAGCTGGAAGTCTGATCTTTGAATCAGTCTTGCACTCACTCCATAATCTTATTACATATATGTAAAATAAAAGAAAAAAGAAAGAAGCTGTGCCATGGGTTCATAAAGGCTCAAGAGTTGAAGAATCGAGCAATGAAAAATTAATGTGTCACAGCTGAGGTTGCCTGGGTACAATTGCTCTGTCCCCTCATGCCTCTGCAGCATGAGACAGAGTTTAAATTACAGGATTACATGTGTTAGAGCGAGATTAACATTCTTTTACTATAAGGCTTTTTATGCACCTGAGATAAGGGAAAGGATAATCCAACCTTTCAGGAACTTGGAGCACCTTCTCACTCATAGGGAAGCTGTGAGGCAGAAAATGGATATTTTGCCTTGGAAAAAATCTAACATGTGCAGGGACCTTCTGTACTACTATTAATCCATATCAATTTACCATGTTGTTGTAGGGCTTGTCTAAATTCCTGTCTATAAATGGTCTCCTACTCCTTTGAAGCCTCTGCTTCCACAGAAGTTCCACAATCATACATTTGAAGGCCTAAATTCGAAAAAATCCCAACCTAAGAGCCATTCTCCACCCACAGCATACTGACTCTGCTTTCAGTGCTGTGCCAAAATGGTATTTTCCTGATAGCCAGCACTGCATGCAGGGCTGGCAGCAAGGAAAGGGCACTGGCCAAAAACCACCGAACAGGAAGAGCAGCTCCAGGGACTGACCCACACAATTGTAACTCTTTTGTCACAGGTGGAAAACAACTGAAGTACTACAAAAGAAACACAAAGAAATCAGAATTCTCTCCAGTGCAGTGTTTAGTAGCCTGCCACACAAGAACCAATAGAAATGATGCATCTCCTGCTCCTTTTGCCATCTCCTTTCCCTTCATCTTCCCAGATTTGCAACAGATGAGGAAGTCTGGTCATGTCTGTGTTCATCTGGAGCTTTGTTCGGGACTTTCTGGACCGCCTGATGCCTTCTTTTGACTGACAAATACTGTGAAATTGGCTGAGCAAACATAATCAGACCACCTGCCAGGCCTGCCTCTGGTTCGTTCCAGTGGAAGCTTGGTGTTCCTGAAGATTTTCTGAGCAGCTCCCCTGCCAGTATGCTCCAAGGCTGCTGGGAATTTATTCCAGAGATAATCCAACAGCTCCCCATCAGTGATGGCCCAGGCTCTGCTCTGTGGTCTCATGCTTTAGTGGGCAAGGTAAGGAAAGCAGCCCAACCTTGCACAAACCCCTGATCCCAGCACATGCCCTGTTGTTTGCTGGAGGGCTCGGGCAGGGCAAGGACTTCCCTGGAATTGCCTGTGGGCCCATAATTGCCCCTCCAGCAGCCTGAGGCTTCCTGCAGGGAATAAACAATTGGTTCTCCAGGCTTCAGTGTGCTTCTCTTGCAACAAACCACGATGAAACACACAGGGAAGGATCTTGTTATCATGTCCTGCAGGTCAACAGCTCTAGGAAACAACTTGATGTTTTACTTCATCTTCCAGAAAACTTTTGTATAGCTTTTTCCACAATAATCTCTCAATACTTGCTTTTGTTCTAATTTTATCAGATATCTCCAGGACATCCAACTTTTTTTGATTCTTTTCTTGTTTGCAGTTCTGGCATTTTATCCCTAAACATATGAGATACACACTCCTGTGAGTGCCCAACAGGAAAGCAGGGCTTGGTTAGAGCTCCCTCCCCAGGTGTGCTACCCTGGCTTGAGGGTGCTGCTCAGCAGAGTTCCAGGAGAAGTAAAGGAGGTAAGTAAAGGAGCTGAAGAAACAGGCACATCATTTTCAGATGTTTTACATAAATGGAGCTTGTTCAGAAGTCAGAGAGCTCCCTTGAATGAGTATTTTATTGTATTCCTTATTATTCAAGGGGAGCCAAATAAGCTGAACCAGAAAGAACAAGCCTGCTTTATCAGCAGACTGGAGCATGCCAAAGATCACCAAATAAACCAGGTTTATTCAGCAAGTTGCTTAATAATAGTTCTCTCAGAGAAGATGCAGAGAGAACCTAAATGTTTTAATGACAGATATCCACAGCACCAGGTGTTGTTTGTGGAATTATGACATTTTTTCCTGTGTAGGACATTCAGGGAAGAAATTTAGCTGACATGAACCCACTTGCAGGCCTAACCTGGATGGCTGTGAGTTGGCTTAATCTCAGCTGGCAACTGTGAGCAGTTAATAACTCTCTCACAGTTGTAGCTGGGATTATGCTAAACACAGCAATTTCTTTGCTCTAATGGATTAGCAGACCTGCGTGGCACCTTCATCACAGACCCAGGAGACACTTCTGCAGTGCACAAAGCCCAAACACACTACACACAGAGGATGAACCTCATGGCCTTATCCAGATCATATACTGACCTCCAGGCTTTGCCTTGCTACCTCCTGCCTTTCCCAGCTTCCCCGGTGCAGCATCCTGCAGCAGCAGAATAACCTCTTCATTAACTGTGTTCACAACTTTTTCTGAAGTTACATCTCGTTTCAACCACACTGAAACTGTTCCTTGTCAGAATATCTCCTGAAGCCACTGATTTAGCCCTGAACTGTAGGGTTGATGATGACTTTTCTGTGTTTAATCCTTTGCATCTGCAATTTTTTTTTAAGATACACACAGTTCTGTGTCCAGAATTTTCACAAGTTCAAAGACTGTTGTTTCACCAGAACCATACTTTATGCTGAATTTTCCATTATCTAAAACAATTGCAATCCATTTTTCCCATGTTTCTGACCTTGGTAATGTCCCAACTCAATCCTCTTAGTCAGAATTCTTGTAACTTGTCTACAGTTGAAATTCCCCTGCTCAAGAGGAACAATCCAAAAATGCAGAAATCAATACAAGATTCCCATAAACATTAGATTGTTCTAGTCACCCTATGGATACATAGCAGAAAGAAATATTATATATAGTCAGAGCACATGAAATATATTTATTACACCTCAGTTTCGTGTCTGAAAACTCCAGATAGCCAATCCTTAGAGATACATCCCTAAGTTTTATTTATGTGTGAGATTCCAGGGAGCATCTGTAGCCTGCCAAAAAATATTCCTGTTTTACACTAGGGATCAAAGGAACCTGCTAAAAGAGGGCTCACTCTGATGTACAGAAGCTGATGCTCAACAAGACCAGGTATGACCTGAGTTCTCTTTTTAGTCCTGCAGAATTTTACAAGAAAATTGTTCTGAGATAAAATTCCCTGTCTGAAACAACCCTGGTGAAGGGAAACCATTGATGCCTCAGGAACTTCTAACAGAAGTACCCCTGATGTAAAAGTGTAGCTTGTGCAAGGCATTTACATGGATTTAGTTCTCATTCTCATTAGTCACTATATGTCACCTGACATTCTCCTGTCCACTGTAACCATCTGTCTTCCATACCCAAAGGGGAAGTTAGTGAAAATACCTGTGCAACACATATTGTAGAGTATTTTAGGACAAACCATGTGTGCCATTAAGAAAACAAGATACCAGTTAAATATAACCAGGGCACCCCTGTGGGAAAAGCAGCTTCATTAAATCAGCCAGTCAGACACATTCCAGATTATTTCTTTTTAGGCCTTAAACAGAAATACAAACCCCAACTGTCTCCAAAATCATTGACTTTCAAACAGAAGTGGGAGAAAGCAGAAATCCTGATGTCTGAGGGCTGTGATGACCATATGCTGCTTAAGTGGGGTGTGCAATTTGCTCTCAGTACACCCAGACCTACAGCAAATGGACAAACATCCCTGGCACACACCCATCCAGAGGACACTCAAGGCTCAGGTCTGGAACTAGATTATTCCTTTCCAATGTAGTATTTTCTCTAGATCCAGCACAAGTGACAGGAACATTAGGTCTGTAGTTCTCACTGCCAAAGTGCTGCATACAGAAAGCCCACCCACGCTGGCACAGGGCTGGAGTTTCTCCTGAATTTCACAACTCACACACAGTGAATTTGCAGACTCACCCTGCTGCAGGCCTACATCATTTCCTGCCCTTCTGAGAAGCGGAACACACTTGCTGACTAATTTGTGTTCAAGTATTCAACCAGCAAACAACAGGTTTGAAGAACTAAAAAGTAAAACTTGCACAAGATGTATAATGCTCTCCAGCAGTGCTACCTAGTAATATTCTTGGTAATATTTATTCTTAGCATTTCTTACATAAAAGGTATAAATTTCCTAAAAAAACTGAGTGGTGCAATTAAGTTGGAGTTTTTTTCTTCCTAGTACACTGACCTCGTTAAGATTCAACATTTGAAGTTTAAAATTAAAAAAAAAGTTTAAAATTAAAAAACAAAAACCACTTCAGAGTTTTTGATGTCGCAGATACTGCATCAGGAACTGATTGGATAATAATCACTCACCATCAGTTCCTAATGCATTGCCTTCAGCATCTAAACAAGCATCCAGGAGTTCCTAACAGGAACAGCTGCAATATTATGATGGTGACACAGGAGCTAAATGTCATTCCACCAAAACCTTGACACCTCTCCTATGAAAACAGAGCCTTACCTCGGGGGGAAATCTAAAGGTGCTGGTGCTGTTGACTGGGACACCTCACTCCTAAATTAGGGTGCTGTAATTAGAACCAGACTGGGAGAAAAAAAAAAAATTGAAAGAAAAGAGCTGTGTCCTTGTCTCAGGTGCTTACTTCAACAATGTATTCTCTTCATACAAAACTTACCAGACATACCTAAAATTTAAAGTTAATGATAAGGGCAAGAGTCATTTCTCTCCAAAAGATTTCCGAATTACTTAAAATTATGACAAGGTAATACAAAATTATTTACAATCTGCTTTGTATTGTTATAACATATGCACAAAAATACACCTATGGATTTGTATGTATGTTCCCATGAGACAAATAAAAAAGCAGAGAGGAATACTTTGTTTGCTGATGGAGTAGAAACCACATGGAACTGGAGCACAGTGAAGGGCAGTGTGTAAAGTTAACACCCAACAATTCCCTCAGGGACGGAACAAAGCTATCCCATTTTAATGGAGTGTGCAAGTGCAAGGTATTAATTTGACATACCTTTGGGTTCTTATGTCTCCAAAAGAAACCTGAGCCTCACCTGCAGAGCACAGACCTCAACAGCACAGTTTCTATTCATACCACAATTTTCCAGCTAAGCACTGGCTCAGAACAAACCACCTGGACCCTCCAGTACATCCGCGGATATATTGGAGGTCTTATAACTCCATTCTGAGCATCCCAGCCCACATGAATTTGTGACCTTGAAGCTGAAGGAAGCAGCAAGATATCAACTCTATCACAGAACTTGCTGGTATCAACAGCTCCAAAAGACCTGGCAAATCTTACCTGCAGTGTGACAAACAGAACATTACCTCCGCAGCTCTCTGACAGGCAAGGGGATGTCTCAGAACATAATTAGGATATAGCAGAGTCAACTGACATTGTTTTATTCATTATTCCTATTCAGACCTGAAACTCAAAAACTAAATGCAGCCTCTTGGCTGTCTCCGCGTGAGTTTTACCCATTTCTACTACACAGAGATGAATCTGGCCACAAGCTTTGAACGAAGATCTGGAACTCATCTCCATCCCACAAATTGTCGGCATTTTTTTAACCATAGGCATGTTTCATTATGTTCCATTGGCAGGAAGTTAAATAGGTGTTCAGATCCTTAATCCATGTATTTGGAGATGAGAAGTGCTGGCACAGGTGCACAGGTTAAATCCTCAGAGTGAACCATTCCTCAGAGAGGGGAATTTGCATATCCCAAAACCGTCTGGAGGTGCCACTGAACGTGCAGAGACACGGAGCACCTTCCAGAGGCAGGAAACATGGCTGGGGGCAAGAGGAATTCCAGGAGCAAGACAAGGAGCCTGAGTAAGCAGATGTTGTCTGCAAAGTTGGAAAGGTAAGTGCCAGTTTCACGGCACTGCAGCTCATGTAGTGACACTGAATTCATTCCAGCCCCTCCAGAGAATCCACATCTTGATTTGTCTGGGACCACATAGAACTGGGACCTACAACATCCATATAGAACCTGGATTGCTGCACATGGAGATCCACATTGTCTCCAGCTGGTACTAAGGTTCCAAAGGAAACCAAAGTGGTTTCTTAGACCCATTTTTTCTCCATCCTGGGAAAACAATTCAAGTCTACAAAGACCTAGAAACACTGGCCTTTCACTAACTTTTTTCCCCTGCTCCTGCCTATAATTTTTAAATAGTTGTATTAAAGGGGCAATACACCAAATATCTTTATTTATTGCTTTACTTATTTTGACCTTTACTACTGCCAAAAATGCATCCAGCACATCATTCATGACTGAATGGCATAGTTCCACAGATCAAAGTGTGAGGAATAAGTGCTGCAGAAAGGAGCTAGCATTGAAAGGATAGAAAAAACTGTATAACTCCTTGTAGGTTTTATTTAAATTTACAAGACTTGAAGGTGACTGTACCACTTGACAGTAGTTCTGAAGTGGTCTAATTTTGGCCTGTTAGATAAATGCAGTTACCTGTGCAGTTCAACATGCAGCTCTCCATACTCCTGACTTATCAGTTGTGGGGAGTGGGACTGGCAGCTCTGACCCTTTGGACCACCAAAGAATAAGCATTTTTTTATGGATACCTTCAGATCCCGATCAGCCTAAGCAGAAATGCCGTGAGAAAGCCAATGGGTGGGAAGACTGAAGGGAGCTGATGTCATGGAGTTCATACTGTAATCTAATTCTAGATTGTTTAGGCCTCCCATCTCTCAGGCTCTTCTTCTCTTCCTGTTTCTAGGAAAGTAAAGAGCCTCCACCCTGCTAATGAACCCCCAGGGGAGGCAGTGTCAGGAGGCAGCACTTGCTGCAGCAGAGAAGAGCCACGGCTGCTGCAGCACACGGCGTCAGGCTGAGAGCAGCCACAGCCCAAAGAGATCAACCCAGCGAAGGGGGAGGAAGGAAGCCTCCTCCCGTGGGAATGCAGCTGATTCAGGGAGGGAGGGGAACAGCTTCGCAGGGAAAACAAACCACCAAGCTTCTCAGAACGCCAATAATGTCCATGCATTCTCTGGGGAGGATTTGCAGAAAGATGGGAAGAAACATAAACAGAAAGATGCGTGGTTGGAAACACCACTTGAAAATGACATTCCACAGTGAAATGTCAGGGCAGAGTGTTTCAGAAGGTGATGGGGTCCTCACACTTGGTTTTTCCGTAACTTCTTTGCCTCCCTCCTCCCTGCTGAATGCTCATGGCCAGCTTCGGAGATCCCTCACTGAAGCCTCACTGGAAAGAGGATAGAGACGAAAAAGGAACCATTTACTCCTCTTTTTTTTTTCCTCCTCTTTCACACTTCCATCCCAGTTCAGCTACTGTCTAATCAGACTGCAGTGAGAGCCACAAGAAAATGGCATTAATCATATTTCTCCTCACTTCCCATATTCTTACTGCCAAGAGAGTGTTCACCAGTTCTTACCCTGGGACTCCTTTGCCATCCCAGAGGGAAAGCTACCTTTCCATTACTTGTTGCCACTCCCTGCTTCAGCCTCTGCCAGAGAACAGTGTTCAAATGAGACGCTGCACTTTAACCACAGAGCACCACATTCACTTACTATAGGATGACCTGGGAGAAAAATGAAGAAAGGACAGGGAGGAAGCATTTGATAAGGCATTAATTAAATACTAATGTGTTTAATCTCTCCCTCTGCTCTCACTGTGTTTGAAACCAGACTGGTATTTCCTAGGAATTCTCTATACAAACAAAAAATTATCTGAGGCAGGCATTCCCTACAAGAAAACTTATCTTAATGATAACAGACCAAAGATCCAACTAATTCACCTGGCAGCAACTAACACAAAGTGCAAGTACAAGGTAAACTCAGTGGTATTTTCCCAAATGGTCTCCAACAATTTGTGGCTCATGAACTCCCTAGCACATATGTTTCCATGCATTTAGCATCCCTAACAAATTGGTTTTTCACAAACCTGTCCAATATCCCCCCAAACCCACCTAAGTTGCAGCATCCATAATGCCTGAGGCAAGGAGTTCTACAGCTTCACTACATGTAGTAACTGAGATTCACTTCTCTTCGTACCTCTGCTCACTTGGGATTCCTTCAAGCTTTACCTTAGTGGAAAATCTATTAACTGAGTGTGAATATGAAAAACAGTAAATCTTCCCCAGAATCATGTAAATTTTACCACACTATTCAACAATTCCTGCTGGAAATGGGAGAAATAACAAACAACAAAACATTGGTGGGGGGAGGAAGCCTTGGCAATGAGAAAAGAAAATAAGATGACTGTGGTGAAACAGGTTATGATATCAAAAAAGAGAATCTGTAATTCCTCCTTTAAGCACCGAAAGAAGACTTCCAGATAACTTTACATGTCCTCTGAATTTTGGCTGAAGTATCTCAGCAAGTAAAGGATGTTTTAAATGACAACCCCCCCCCGTCCCCTGACTGCATGCTTGGAAATGTTTAGATGCCATATTTATTCCATCAGGCTCATGCAATCAGTTACACCCAAAGCTGCACTCCAGAGATGCCCATTGCAGGCAGCAGGCTTTGAGCAACGAGCACAGAGGTCCACGGGCTCCCAGTTTTGGTTAATCCACCTCCCACTTGGCCCATTCCTCAGCATAGACAGGGAAGAGCACAAAGCTGTCCACCCTTTTGGATGACTCCACAGTCCTGATGGAGCAACAGCTTGGGGCACACACTGCAGTTTAGCCACCCACACACATAGGTTAATGCACTTTTTGATGATTCATAAACCCAAACCTAACAGTAGAATCAAGGCTTTTGTTCGTTATTTTGGAATGAAACATCTATTAACATTTTTTACAGATGACTGTCAAGGCAAAATCCTGGACTGCAGAGTTCTGCTTATCTGAAATGATTTTCAGCTACGCCCTTCAAGGCAAAGCCATGTCTATTAAAAGAAATACAGAAAATTCCAAAATCATAATCCTGGAACATTCAGCTGTGTACTCTACTCCATGCAATTCATTATGTTCAGGTATTGCAAGGATCCTTTGTACAGAAAATGTTATTCCTGTGCTACGTAATCCCTACTTACTACAGACTTGTTAAGGATGGATTTGTACAGTCTTAACTGCAAATTCTTCTGCTTTGGGGTGTCCTTGCTGAGTCTTTAATAACAAAGCTTTGAAGTTTAATTACTCTCTTAGCAGCTGCAACCATTATACTTGAGATATATACAAGGCAAGTAATAAGGTTGGAAAACAGGAGTTAACTTTAATCAAAAAGGGAACACATGAGGAGAGTTTTATTTATCAATGGCTTTGACAAAATTAACTTTAGAGTCACACACATCAAGGCCAACTTTCAAATCAGCAGAATCTTCCCTCTTGCTCCTTCCACCAAATTCTATTCAATGCGTAATTACAAGAGGCAGAGTTGCAAGTCAAGGGGTTGCAGGGTGCAAGAAGATTCACAAGTGCCAGTTCACTTTGCTACTAATATAATGGAAAAAACATGTGCAGAGCAGCCACCCAGAAGACAAGCTGCCCACAACATCCTCAAGGAAGAGTCACCTCAGAAGGGAAGACGCCACACTGGCATGGCTCCTGTGATGTGCAGAACCAGAGAGGGAGACCCTGGACACAGAAAATTGCTCTGACATAAAGATATATTGCCATGCTCCCTTTTTCAGGGAAAGGGGAATGATTAACAACCCATGTGTCAGCTACCAAGGGAAGCATTTCCAGAATATTTTCTATGATTGATCAGCTTCTTCCACCTCCCCCCCATACTGAGATACCCTCAGAGCAAAACTGCTCGTGTTTGCAAAGGGAGCACAAAGAAAGGCACTGCAAATGCAGATCCAATTAGAAATCTCCTCTTCTATCATCACTGTTGTTTGCCTGATAACACAGACACAGCTTCAGGTGATAAGGTACACAGATATAAGTAATATCCCATCTGGATCAATTTTTCTTACTCTGCTTTTTTGTTATATACACCATATAAATACCAAATACAGACTTCTTTTTTATTTTTCCTCCTGAAATTTTCCAATCTCTTGTGGCAGCCATTTTATATATATCACATATTCTATTGGTTCTCATCACTTTATATTATAGATGAACACTTACATTTATAACTACATCCCTAAAAAACAATGCTGAAAGAATGTTAAAGTTGCAAAGTCCAAGCTCCAAATGTCACAAAGAGGCAAGATTCAACTTGTACATTTTACACACTTAGGAAAAAAATTTGTTTCTACCTCAGTGGTGTCTACAGAACATGAAGGGGAAAGACATGAATGTTATTTAGAATCATTTTATCCAAATAGCTGATGTAATATAATGCCTGCTATCCATAAAAAAATAATAATAATAATAAAAAAGCTCAGCACTTTTATTTTTTTTTTCTAATAATTTCCCCAAATGTCAGATATTTTAAGAAAACTGGAGTGTTTTTTCTTTCTCAGTGCAGTGCCTACAGTTGATAGGGTACTTGTCAATTCTGAGAGACAAAACGTGAGGGTAAGACACGGTTTTAGGCAATTTACCCTGACTTTATAAAACAAAAAACTGCCCTCTTTGCAATCTAAATACATTGTGTCTGGTCTCTCACCAGAGGAAAACACTGACAGAATTTGGAAACTGCTGCCATCTAAATATTTCTATAGAAAAATCATATTCTTATTATTTGATAACTTGACTTTTCTACTTCCAATCTCCCTCCACATCAAGATACTACAGAGAGGTTTCCAAACTTGCTGGTTGAGAGGCAGAATTTGTTATCTCTCCAAATAATTTATTTTAGGCTCCAATAAAAGTACCAGGTCATTAGTGATGTGCTACATTATATCCCATCCCTGAAGTTGTTAAATCAGCAGGAGGGACACGGTCCAAATCACCCTGGCCAGAGACCACCAGGTTTAGAAGCTCTGCTGAGAATCCATCAGCACTGCAAGGGCTCCAAGAGCTGCTTGCACACTGTGCTGGCTGCGACTGCAGCCATGGAAAGCTCCGGCTGCCTGTGCCAAAGCCCTTTACGCAGATGCGGAATTGGAACTTGTAAATGACATGAAGAAACAGCTTAGGCTCGTGAAACTCCAAAGCATTTCTGCTTCGACCAGTGTGGTCAGCAGGGTTGTAATTTCTGTGAATCCAGTATCTGGGCTTCTTGGAATTTACCAGCCCTGCTGGCAGCGCAGTCACGTCTTGTAACTTCCATGCGGGCAGGAATGAGGCTGAAGGAACTTACAAGCTCCCCAGGGCAGCTGGAGAAACTGGCAAATTCAGTTCGAAAGATACCTGGTGTTTGTGGGCATCTGCCAAGCCCGTCGGAAAACAGCTCCCAGCTCCTGCCGCTCGCAGCTTTGCGCTGCTGAACCGACAGAGAGCTCCGCTGCAGGGGTTACGCTCCCCCTGGAGCAGGAGAGGGAATGGCTGTGCTGGGAAGGGAAGTTATGTTCTTGGCTCTGTAGCTACAGGGCAGCAGGAACTTCCTGAGAGATCCAACTGCTCTGTCTTCTACCCGATGCCTCAAGGATACTCCAAGTGTGGTTTTCACGCAAATTAACCTCCGCAGGTAGTCTGGGGAACATCCTTGACACAGATTGTATCTCACACAAAATAAAACAGACACCAGAGGAGCCAGCAACTACTTCACATTCCAGCCTCAGAGCAGTTCTGCAAGGCTTGTTGAAAGGCAAAAATGTCCCTAAGCACAGAGCAGTTGTTTGCTCCTCTGTTGTGTGTTTTTCTTCTGTTTGAGATATCCCAGACGACCTGCTGAACTAAGATCAACGAGAAGCACTGAACCAAAGTAACACAGGGGAAACACTGAACCCTGGAGAGCCAGGTGGGGTTAGGGGGATAGGAATGATGGGAAAAGCAAGGAAAACAGCACCTACTCCTGGATATGTTGTACTGAGTGATGTGGGACAAAATATCATGAAGGGCAGATGTAACAAAATATTAACAAATTACTATTTCACTGTTGTTTCATATGTAGTAGCTGCAGCTGTCATGTGCTTCAGCCTAATCTTCTATGCTCAGAAGTCTGATAAGGTTTAAAGCCTCAGGCTGTCATAATAAGAATATTACATGTACATCAGTGTAGTGGACTATGAGTTAACATCCATATGAATTAACATCTATATGAATTGACATGATATTTTACTCCCTGCCCGTGGATAACTGGACTTCGTTATCCCTGGAAGTTTCCATCCAACTTGCCTCAAAATGTCTATAAAATCACTAAGCAGCTTCTACAAAGCATCTGCATTTCCCTACATCAAAAATCAGCAGCAGATACTACAGTCAGCCTCTGAATTCAACCAGATTCAGGACAGACCAAAGAATACCCTGACTAATGGAATTGAGCCATGATGTCTAATCTTACCTTAATAGAAGAGAGTATCCCTTGGAGGGGAACAGTCCTCAAGATGAGTCAGACATCAGCCCACCAAGGAAAAGATTTTACCTCATTCACAGCAACTTAGAGAAGACCAGGATTTTCTGGAATGAGATCTTTGACTGTGGCCTCCAGCACCATGCTCTGACTTCCTGGTTCCGTGTTCAAAGGGACTGCCCCTAACTCCTAATCCCAGAGGTAACCTGCAGCATCTGCTTTGTGTACCTTACAGAGAAGCCTCTGGAAACAGAGCAGGTGACACCAGAAAGGCCCTCACAGAGCTCCAATTGCACTGTGTGTGTGTGCAGGCACCCATATGTTCATAGGTCCATCCATATTTCCAGGGCTTCTGCGCCACAAAAACTGATTTTTATTTTCCAAGCAGCATTGCTTTCATTAAGAGCAGAACAAGAGACTGTAGGAAACATGGCTAGGAAGGAGATGTGCCTGATAAGCATGGATAAAGGGAAGCCTGCTTCATCAGTGCTCCTTAGACTCTGCCTATTATATTGACTTCCCCAGCAGAAGTCCTCCTTCTCATTTGGATCTTTGAAGACTCTGCACATTGATCAAAACTCTTTGCCATCAATGTTATCTTTACTTCTCCTTTTACCTACGCTGACATTAATACACACAAAGAAACTTTTCAACAAGAGCCTTTCATACCCTTCCCGTCTGGATCTTGCTCTTTCCCCTCACATGTATCCACTGTCATCTCAAAACACACACTGGAGTAATGCAGCCCCTCTCAGATTCCCTTGTGGTGCACTCTGTGAATCTGAAACAGTCTGGTAGTCCCAGAACGTGAACCTTAAGACAAATGGCTGTATTTAGGATTCCTAGTCTTTCCAGGCTCTGATTCTTTTCCAGAATTTGCCTTACACAACTTTAACCAAATAGAAAGGGGAACCATATTTTGCATGGAAGATGAAGACAGGTCAGCAGCCTTAGAAAACACCATACCAGGACAGAAAAGTATCACCCTCACTACGCAGCCCTGCTGCTGCTGCTAAGATCACAAGGAAATACACCTCTCTGGGCATTCCCTAATATTGTAGTACCTTTGCTTTCCCTAATATCATAGAGGGACTGGTAATTGCTTTGGCAAGGCAACAGCTGAAGCCTCACAAAGGACATAATGTTTGTAGGTAGCAGCTTGCTACATTACTGTTTTCTCTTTAGTGCCATGCAAAAGAGGCAAACTGACTTAAGGGGTGAGGAGAGGAGTTATTACCACAGTTTAAAGAGGAAAATTAGTTTAATTGCATATGTTAGACTATGCTGGCAATCTCCACAAAGACATTATCTCCATTTTTAACGTGAATCTGTTCAGACGATTCATAATTTTGGCTCGTTTCATCCATGAACACTCCTTTCTTCATGAACTAGAGCAGAAGACTTTGCAAACTCTAAGTCAAGAGGATTAATGTAGCATGCAGGGAAGAGCTCTTTCCTCTGGCTGAGAATAACTTCGGACAAAGCCACCAATTCATCAGTTCCAGACTAGGGCAAGTTCGGCTATGTCTCATATCCCCTCTTCTCCACTGCTGCCCTGTCATTTGAGCTGTAACTACCCAGTCCTTTCGGAAACATTTGCACGTTTCTGTTTGCTTTCCAGCCAACATCCTGCGAGTAGTGGAGACAAACCCCCCTGATGCCGCCACTGGAGGGCAGCACTACATTTCTAGATACTTTTTCTTTTCTCCCACAGGAATTAATTTCATCACACTCCAACACAAACGGATCCACAACTTATCACTTCGGCTCAAGACTCTCATAAAAGTCTTCTTTGTTTTACAGCAAAGCATGTAATTCCCCACTGTGCTGTGCATTTTTCTTTGAGAAGTTTGGAGTATCCTTGTGTGCAGGGTTCAGAAGGAACTCTGCTGAGCTTTTTAATGGGGTTCCATTGAGGAAACATCTCTTTATTTTGCCAGGGTGCTGTTTGTTTCCATGGTGCATTCCCAGTCTCACAGGCTTATGGTATTTTCTGCTGCCTGTAAGTGCATATGCTTTAACCAGCAACAATAGCAAATCATCCAAACTCACGTTTTTAAAGGTCAGCATTCTTTTAATGTGCACGTTTACTTAAAACCACAAATCTAAGTTAAGCAATTTTCACCCAAAAAGAACTGGATGGTTCAAATTTCCTCGGTTTTTTCTTCTTTTTTATTTTCTTTCTATCAACTCCCCTATCATTTGGATAAATCTCCACCAGTGCTAGACATGAACATTTGCTTTTAGATTTGCTTGTTTGCACGTTCTCCCCTGGTTGCTATCAGTGGGGAACACAGTCCCACTCACCACATCCTTAGTGGCATTCCCTGGACAAGGATCCAGGGATGGCGGTTCCACAGTGCTCTCACATATGGCTTGAAGTGCAGTCCAATTTCCACGGGGGGGTAGCCACAGATGTGCATGGACAGAGCCCAAAACATCCACCAAATAAGCCCCACACAGAGGTTTTGCCATCCCACCTTTTCTGTTGAAATTACTAAACAGACAATGCACCACATTACCACATCTCTCATTTACCTTGTCTGATAAGTTCCCCTAACTCTGGTCTCTTATTTCTCAGAAAACTCTGCTAGGGGCTGCAAGGATTACTGGATCTCCAAAGCCAGCTGCTAGTATTATGCCACCACAATCTTGGGAAGCATGGATTGCATTTCCAGTCTCATTCAGGGGCCTGAATTCCCACTTCTGACCCCATGCACACCCACCTCACACAACTGCATGGCACGTGGTGCAAGGTAAAAGGGATTTTTTTCTGGCACTGCCATATTAAATTGCTATGAGAACACCCCACTAATAAAAACAATATGTTGTACAAGTTCCTTTTCCTATTAGAAGCCCTACAAGTCAAGCCCCATAACTAAATACTTGTACTGGAAATCTTCCAACCATGACTGGAAAAACATGCTGACACGAAAGTTTATTTTATAAGACACCAGAGGGGTCACTTCCAGATTAGACCAGATTGAATTCTCCTCACATTTTGTGAAACTCTTCAGGACATTTGTTGCAGCATTCCACAGTTCTCCAGGAAAAAAAAAAAAAAGGAAAAAAAAAAGGCAAACATACTGTATAGAGGTTGCAGATGCAAGAGTTGAACACTTCTTTTTAGAAAATACCAACCTACAATAACAAATAATTTTGCTATTCACAAGAGAATCATTGAGTATTGCAAAACTTGATAATTACTGATTCATGACAGATTTAGGAAAAACATCAGCTTAAGTAATCAGGTCAGGGCATTGCTGTTGACCACAGTGTTGGCAAAAGAAACAGTTTCTGTCTTCATATCTTTCATCAAAGTTTAACATTTTACAGTATTTAGTTTTTAGCACTTCATTGGTCCAGACCAGTAAACAACTGATTGCTTGAGAAGTAGAAGTTCAATTGTGAGCAGATGTCTCTAGTTGGTATTATCTTGCAATTCACTTACACCATTCACATGCTTTTAAATTCAAGCTAGTAAAATCACGGAGGATCCCTGAGAACTCTAATTTATTAATGCTGTTAATAAATTCACCAGATGATTAATCCCTTTGCAGCCTGTCACCAAAGGTATGCTTTGTCACACATTGCCAAATGGGAATAAAGATTTCATTCAGATCTCAAGGTGGACAAAAAAACAACTCTACCTTTTTGTGAAGGAAATGTGGTGAACTTATTTCCTCCTGGAAAATTAGGAGGTTTTCTCTAATAAGGATTACTGCAAATAAATCCATTCCTCTTTCTTCCATGCATCCATGATATTTTTGCCTGACCCCAGAAGTCATTCTGAAAAGGCAGCAGTGCAGTGAAACAAGGCCTCCTGACTCCAAATGAAGTACTGTGATAGCACTTTTTTCTCTTCTTAAGATTCACACTAGAAGTCCCAAATTTCTAACAGTGAGAAACTGTTAATCCACACCAAGTAAGATTTATTTTGCAGTGGAGAGGATCCTGTCCTTCCCCTTCACCTACCAATGCTAAATCTGACTGACACAATGTAGTGTGTTCTAGCACTTTAAACCCAGTTTGAACACCACACCTTGCCACACACACTTCAGGCCTTCCTCACAGGTACATTTCCTGCACTGTAGAATGCTTTTACTAAATAATGACAGCCCTGTTGGAGATGAAAGCCAATTAAATGAAAAATCTGGAGTAATTCTATCAAAAAAATGCATTTTGACATTCTCTACATGGAAATGTTTTATATACATATTCTGTGACTATTAACTTTGAATCATTATTAGTTCTAAAGGAGTGTTGTAAACCCCCTCAACCCTCTACCTTCAGAGAAACAAAATTATATTTCTCTTTGTGCTTTTAGCTAATGTCCTTTTGAATCTCCTGAAGGAAAGTACAGGAAAACATGGAAAGGCCCTTCTTAATACCTGCAGTGCCACAGTCCTGAGGCCACAGCCACCTCCTCTGTTTTTGTGCCCTTCCTTTCAAAGCAGCAAGGAATTCACCAGCAACTACAGGACCTGTCCCCAAAAGCCACATGCACAGCTACCCACAAAAATGGAACAGGCTCCCAACCCATGCAGTCAGACCACACAAGTTTTGACACATCTCCAGTGCAAGGCAGAGAAAGAATCTGACCCTTAGTCCTACAGCAACAAGTGCCAAAAAAGCTATTTTACAATCACACAATCAAACGATCTGCTTCAATGGACTTAAATCATCCATCTTCAGGATGACATATTTCCATGTGTCCACAGCTTCCTCAGAGATACCAGTCAGGAGCTCCAGTAACATGCAGAGATTTGTATATTAAAGGCCTTCCTGAAAGATTTACAGATTCCAGGTACTTAAAAACTGAGACAGATAATTAATAACTCAGCCATAATTCGCTGACAAAATGTTGAACCAAGGTCTCTCCTTTGATTTAAGCTCAATTAATTCTTTTTCTGCTCCGGAGTTTTCTTTCAGAGGTAGAATTTCTATGGTAAAAGCTCTATTAAGAGAGCTACATCTGAAAAATGAAGGATGAATGTGAGCAGAAATGACCAAGCCCTAAAACTCTGACACATTCTAAGTATTGCCTCAAGAAGTCAAAATTTCTACAACCACAGCTCAGTGTTTAAAGTGCTGTCAAACATTACAGTGAGAAATGCACTTTTTTCCAAGAGTAAGGGAGCTGAAAATCAAAAACATTTTCTACATAAAATGGGATAAAAAGTAGTAAATAGGAAGTCTGGAAGTAAGTGCTAATAAGACATTGAGTAGGTAAATCCACTCCCTTCCTCTGCATTGATGCAAGTGGCACTTGCCACATGCCTCTTGCTCTTTTAGTTGGGATTTTATAAATGCATGGAAAGCCACGAGGACACAGCAGTGCTCCAACTGCAGCTTGGTCTGCACAAAGCATCTGGTGCTTTTCTTAAAGGATCTACATCTCCTTTGCCTGATGTTCACTGAATTCCTGCCCAGCAAACCTCTGTCACCAACCTTGTGGAGCCTTCTGCAGGAAGTGGGGGCCTGGAGCAGCAAACACTCCCTGGCTGGCAGAGGAAATGGCAAATCATGCAATTGTAAGGACAGATCCTCACTTGGGAAGTTCTTGGCGTGTGCTCCATGCAGCACCTGACAACCCTGGGAGCCACTAGGCTGCCTTGGGGACACGAGGCAACACCTCAGGCCTTGTTGTGCAGCCCCCAAAGAGGCACATTTTAATATCTTAATCTCCAGAACTGCATTTACGACCTGCAGCTGTGGTGCCAAAGAGGCCCCCTCCCCCCCGTCCCATGGCCCCAACACACTGAGACTATTGTTGGTCAAAGAGAGCTCTGGGGTTTCTGGAGTGAAATAAGAGAGTGAACTGAACTGCACCGGGCTGCTCTGCATTGGGGTGGTGAGGGGGATCCGGGGGTTTTTGTATCCATCAGGTTATTTTGGGCCTTTATCACTTCTAAATGACAACAGTTCAAGCACAGTAATGGGCAAATAACCAGGAATTAATTTGCCAGGGCTTTGGGCTTCCAGGGAATGAGAACTAGAACTGATTAATTAAAAGAAGAATCCTCATGTTTCACATGACTTAAAATGAATATATAGTAAGTGATGCATTAGTCTATGGCACAAATGACATGTTGGGGTTGTTCTTCAGCCTTTCCAGCTCAATGACTTGGAGATGTGGTGTTCCCACTGCCTCACTCCCAGAACTGAATTTTTCCCTGATGTGGTTGAGCTCCTACAGAACATATTTTGGGAGCATACAGGGTTGTGGGCATTTCTGTGCCAGCTTTTTGTGGTATCATCTTCCAGCCTTTTCCAGAATTTTGATCCCTTTCAACCACAGGTATCTACAAAGAGGGGTGAGAGGATAACCCCATCAGTCTCACAGAGAGGAAAATCCCTACTGGTATTTGGATTCTGCTTTCTGTATGACAGCTTAAAGATAAGCATTAAGCTTAATATTCCAGGGAATTCAAATGCTCTGATAGTCATCCTGTAGTACTGACAGGTATTGAGCAGAAAAGTTGTGTCTCTGGACAATAATTAATAGATTAACTGGGCAGGTTGTTTGCTAAGTTCACCCCCACACAATATAAACAAGAAATGTTCCTGCTTCTCCCCTATTACTAACTTTTTTCTCAAAAGAGAAAGAAAGGAAAACTCAGAAAGTTCAGAAGATACTTATGGAACCAAATTACTGTTTAATATATCTACCGATCCAGATGTTCCTGAACTGTTAAAAGCAAAACAGCTCTTAGCAAGAGCTCTGCCTCACAAATTGGTTCCTCTAAGGTTCTCTTTCACCACAGCATTTCTGAGAGGCCTCAGTTTGGTTGTGCTGGAAGATCACAGCACTATCACACTCACAAGGCTTTGCAGAAAGCTTTGGGTTAAGGGTTTCAAACATGAATGTCCGCCTTGAAGGTCTTTAGCACTTTCTGACAGCCAGGAATACTCTAAGTCCTCTTAAGAAAGGTAAAATTATTCAAACTAATTCCCAAAATCTGGAGCTAAATATAAAGCTGGAAAATTGCAAAAATTAAAACTAGGGCTTGAACAACCTGCTGGAGTTGAGGTGCCAGTCAGAAATCCATGCTGGTCATACACAGGTTTTCCATTCATACCATATATCATCATATTTACCCTTCTCAGAACTGACAGAGGGAGGGAAATGGATTTCCTACATGGAGGGAGGATAAAGAGAGGGCACAGAGTTTTTACTCATCCGCACCCATGAATGTTGCAGTAGATGAGTTCTTCCTGATTCTCCTTTCAGCTGAGAGGATGCTGAGGTGCCCACAGCAGGCCTGAAGGCAGCCCCACAGACAAGCATCCAAACTCCTGGACTTTGAATGGGATCTGAGTATCCAAGACAATCAACTGTCTCTGGAAATCCTAGACAGGTAACTGAATGCACCCACCCCACTACCCTGGGCAAGAGTCACATCTTTTTCTCATTTCATAGAGAGTGTACCAAGAAATAGATTAAATGATTTGCACAAAGCTTCACAGGAAGCCAAAACTAGAGTTGAAAGCTGTCTCCAACATATTCTGGGTGATACTGGATTTGAATTCTGGCATTTCTACGTTGCCTTTTGGCCAGAGCAAGGAACTACACTGACACAGTTTAATCAGAACAACACTATATATTCCAGCTAGGATTTTGAATATCAGAAAGGCTGTCTGCTCCTCAGATGGGTTATATTTCTGGGAAAAAGTTCTCACTAACCAAATTGGTTGAAACCTAGTACAGCATCAAACTTCAACTTCTATGCACAGCAATGCTGGTTTTCCAGAAGAAAAAGGAGAAGAAATGACAACTCCAGTGTTACAAAAACCACACATCTACACTGATGAATGTTTTCTAGGCTGCTGTTTCTCTTATCTGGCATGAGAATGAGGAAAAAAAGAGAAGGAAAATCACTGATAGAGAATGGAAAAGAGTTGCTGCACACTATAAAAAGATGGAAAAAGTCAGAAATGCAAGCTAAAGAGATGAGAAATGTTTAAACTGCAGGTACAATTTCTTAGCAAAAGTAAATCATCACAGTGCAATTTAACCTACAGCCCAGATTTGCCATATCTGAAATTCTTACCACATAAAAGGGTCATTACCTGTATGATTAATCCATAAAAACATATTCTGGGGTTGTGTGTAAACTCATGTAAGATGGATCTCAAAGTTACAGCCTTGAAAACACTGAAAAAACATCCATTAATCATATTCTCTCATTTTCCAAAGGGTTGCCTAAAATCAACATCACCCTAGGGTATCACCAGGAGAGGTTTGCAGTCCTGGAAAATCCTAATTCCCTGAGATGCAAGAGGTGATGAGCCACACATGGAAAGCAAAATGGGCTCATCCTTTCCCCACACCATCACACCCTCATTTCTTGTGTTGTTTTCAGCTGTATCTGAAAACCACTCACCCTTCCAAAGCCCTTCAATTCCCAATTTATTAGGGCTGCACACAAAAAAGATGGACAACCTCTGGGAGATGCCTTTCCCACTCACTCTCTCTCATGTTTCTTTTACTGACAAAGGACTCCAGTGGGAATAGTCACCACCTTATCTGGGCATCCAGATTTATGCTGGAGTCCACAGAAACACACAAAACACAGGATCACATCCCCATAAATTGCAGCAGACAAGCAAATTGCATGCTTGACAAATTGTATGCAGACCACAGGCTTGATCTTTAGCAAAAATCAAAACAAAAAATGGCAACAATGTTATACTTTAATATCCTCAGAGCATTGTTAGACATTTAAAAATGAAAGCACGGGTTAGCCCAAGTTAGCCAGAGGCCTCAGCATAACAAAGCTCATGCAAAATTTCTCATACAGGAGATAACTTGAAGAAAATAAAGGCTGAAATTCTACTACTAGATTTTTCTAATCCAACTCAAACAATAAAGATATGTTTAGATTGAATGGAAGGATTAAGCAGGAGAGAATTTGTTCTCTGTCCCTTGCTACTGACATTTTGGTCCTTATTAACTTTTTGTCATTTTAACACCTGTGATAAGAAACTGATATGGTAAATTTTTACCTCTATGTCAGCTTTCTAAGAAAAGTGAGAGTAATTTCCTAATACAGACCTTTCAAATTAAGTTTACAGTACAGTAACACCTCATGGCACATACAATATGCTCAGGATACCTCCCTTGAAGATAAATAAACTTGTAAAATATTACCTCAAATAAAAGTTTAAAATTTGTCATGTTTAATCAACAATAAAAAAATCAAACATCTAATTCTTCACAATTTATCCCTCACCAACACTATGTCACTTCCAAGTTGAAACATGGAAAAAATTTGACATTTGCAGGCAGCATGGCAGAAAGGCAGCCTGCCATGTTATCAAAATAATTTATGTACTAAAATTCCTGTGAGTCCAACATGAAAATAACATCTCCACCATTCCAACTCTGAGTTTAGACAACTCCAGTGTTACTTGATATGACACACTCAGGGACAGAAATCATCTCAAATTGACAACAATGGTCCCCTGGGCTGACAAACATGAGTTGCTTAAATTCTCCATGTGCTTCATTTTCTGTTCTAGGGAGCGGTGTTTGAAACAGGAAAAGGGGGTCAGATCTGGGAGTAGAAGAGATTAAACTGCAATTTTGTTTTCCTTCTTTTTGGGCTAGCCTCTAATATCAATCTCAGCCTGCTCTAAATTATGTCCAGCTGTCTGTTGCCCCAAGGGACAATTCTAGCAGCCAGAATTAGCTGGGAGTGCAGTGACATTTTAACCACACACAGTCTTCCTTCAGCTTACCTATCCTTGGGTTTTTGAGGACAATGGGGGGTGGCAACATATCTTGCCAGGAAGAAAAAATGTGAACACTGAAGTCGTAAACACATTTGAGCTAAAGAATTTATGAAAACTGTTGGGTTTAAAGAAAGCAAAAACTGAGATGTGACAAAGAGTTCACTAAAACAATAGGGAGTAGAGTGCACAGTTTTCAGAAGGAGCCAAAAGCAAAGAAAAAAGGAAAATTAGGGACCAGCCTGACAGGGCTTCTTCAGTTGTTACAGGGGTTGGCCCCAGCAGTGCCAAGTTGCTCATGGTCAGCATGGAAGGAGGGATGCTTTGACCACTGGAACATCTCCAGACACCCCAGATATGTAAATAAGTTGTCCTTCAGCTCGTTCATATCCCTCACACTCCCATCAGCATTTCCAAACGTTCAAGTTCTGCTCTCCCACACCAGCCAAACTTCCAGTTGTCTCAGCAGGGAATATCTGAACTACCAAATCATGGACTGAGTCTCCTACCTCCATTTAAAGGAGTGACAGCCATCCTTGGCAGAACGGGGCATTTCCGCAAATGTAAAACATTGGCTGAAGCCAAGGGAAGGGGGTCCCTGCTCAGCCAGCGTTCAGACACCCTCCAAAACTATGTCCCTGCTGTTCTCTGCTTTGCAGAACATCTTTCCAGAGGGAAAAAAACACTGTCCTGTAATACAAGGCAGTGTTTTCCTTTGTGGTAGCTTAGCACAAGAATTTTAAATTTTTTACTTAATCCAGAACCCAACAACTTAAATTCTGTTCTCTTTGTGTGGCATGGATGACAATGTCACAATTCAAATGACAATTCAAAAGTCACTAAGTAGTCTTGCCAAGTAAATAAAAGCAATTTTGATGCTATTTTGCATTCATTAGATTACTACAAATACCTGCATTTCTTTCTATAAGCAAGAAACAGTAAAGTTTAAAATATATGAGGGACCATATCAGAAATAGGAATCCAGTTTACACCAGCAGAAGAATCGAACATTGTGAAGCTGTATTACTAAATAATGAAATGTAGGCTTTAAAGGAATAATTTTGGAGCAGGAGAACACATGTTAAAAGATAGCCTGTTAAATATGAAATAAATACACACATAAAAGTACATACAAAATGTCCTACAATATAGTCAACTTAGATTTTCTTTATTACACCATGTTGTTGCTTCTGTTCTTTATTTACCAGTGAGGTGAGTGCATTGTAAGTACATTTCAGGACTCCCACATACCTGTAAGCCTAGAAACTGCAATGAGGGAGGGAAAATCCTGCCTTCTCTCAAAACCGCCTAAAAAATAAAAGGCAACATATGGTTGCAGCTACAAGTATTCTAAATTTACCAGCTTGGCTGATTCTAGAACAGATAAGAAGTGATTTGGTTCAGAGACAAAATTAATGAGCACTGTATGGCCGTCCAAAAAAGAACTCATGCTTTATGAGATTTAAGATCAACTTTAAGATCAACTATAATTTAAGGTTAAGAATTTAAGGAAAGCCATTCTCTAGGCCAGCAGAGCCAGTGGCCTGCAGCCTTGTAAGACATTTTTTAAGATTTCTAGTTCTCCAGGCCCTTCAAGGTCTACATTAAGGAGGCAAAAACTTATTTTAAAATGAAAAACCTCCTGTCAAACTACAGGAACAGGATACAGGTGCTCTACTGTGTCACAGGCCCTCCAGAAGCAAAACTGAGGAATTAAATAAAGATCCAGTGAACACATTCCTGGACACCTTCTCCTCACCCAAACCCACCAAAGCTTCTAAATCCTTGCAATGGCTCCTCATCCTTCCTTCTGTCCATGAACTTTCCCCCTGGGTGGGTAAATAACAGCATTTCACAGCCTGAAAAGGTTTTTGGAAGTGATGATTGCTGAACTTAGGTGGTGGCTGAGGAACAGGCATTGCCCTGTGGAGGGCTTCTCATGGCTTTCATCTACCGAAATTTTAACAGCCACAACATGTCAGTGCTGCTGCTATTCTAAATTGCCAAGGGAGGTTTAGATTAGAAATTACTGGAAAAAAAATTCCAAGGAAAGGGTTGCAAAGCACTGAAAGAGGCTGCCCAAAGCAGTGGTGGAGTCATCACCCATGGAAATGTTCAAAATTGTGCGCATGTGGGACGTGAGGGCAAAAATATTGGAAGAAAGTTCTGTTTGCAACCAAGCAAAGGGTAAGAGATCTAAAGGACTTTTTGTAAGTTCATTTTCTTTTAAAAATAATAATAATAAAAAAGTTGTGTTTGGTGTTTGGCTTGCATAATGCATGTCATGGAAGGAGAGGAAATTACACATGCTTGGACTGGGGAAAAAACACTTTTCCAGTCTCATTTTCACATCTGGTTAAGCTTGTAATTGAGAACATGATAGTGATGGACCCGATGACCTTAAAGTTCTTTTTTCCCCAACCTTAACGATTCTATAATTGCACGACAGACCCCAAAACCATGGCCCGTGCCGCGCTTCCTTGAAGACCCCAACCGGGACACAGCCGCCGCGCCGCTCTCGGCCGGCGTGAGGGAGCGGCTCCCGTGTCCGTGCCCCTTCCCCTCACGGTTTCCCGCGCGGGGCTGGTGGGGCCGCGCTG
>JANPWX010000088.1:3632439-3684911 GCA_024734555.1 Trochalopteron elliotii
CCGGCGCCCGCCCGGTCCCGCAGGTAGGAGCGGGCAGCGCCAGCGGCTCTGTGCCCGCCGCCCCCGGGCTGGGCTCTACCCGAGAGGGTCCCCGGCAGGTGGGGGGTGTCCCCCACGCCTTGCTTTGACCGAAAAATCACTTTTCCGCCCCAAAGCGTACGCCGGCCGGGCAGTGCCGCTGCCCGCGCCTTGTCCGGCGCAGCTCCCGGTGAGCGCTGGGGTGTTTTAAACTCCATTGACTGGTTATTTCCGCCCCTCTCTCCCAGCTGGATAAAATCCCCGGGCTGGGAAGCACGGCCAAGCCTCACCCTCTCCTTGCGGGAGCGAGCGGGCAGAGCCCGACCACCTCTCCCAGGTAGGGGCTGGGTGGGCTCCCCGGGCAGGACCCGATCCCGACTCGGTCCCAGGGGTGCTGCAGCGTCTTCCAGTAAAGAAGACCGCTAAAAACATTCCTGTTTGATTTTTTTTTTTTTTTTGTACTTTCTTTCAAGATTCACGATGTTGACAGCTATGTTCTTGGCTGCGCTCATTCTTATTACAGTACATTCGCAGGAAACTGAGGAAACCATAACGTACACGGTAAGGTTTAATAGACTTGGAGATAATTAGTGCTTTGCGGGGATTCTTTGCTAAATGACTCTCAAGAAAAACCGAACTTCTTGCCAATGTATAGCTTGTGCTACAGAGGTTGCTGAACTCAAATGTTAACCATAAAATAAGCTGTTCCTGCATTCAAACAGTATTTAAAAGTTCAAGTTGACAAGATTGAGCAAAATACATTACAACTGCTTGTTTGGAAAAGTTCATATATGTACTCAGTTTGAGGGACCGAACAAAATTAGGAGGGTTTAATATTTTTTTAATCCATTTTCATAAAGGCAGGGTCCCTAGAACCTTCATTTGAAATATATGGAGTTTGACAGATAATTAGGTCAAACATTCTTTTGTGTTTTCTTATGGATGTTTCAAGCTGTTTTTAACAAAATTTAAGTACTTCCAAATTTGGGGCTCTTAATGAAGCATCTGAATCCTGGAATGATCATGGGACTGTTCTTTTCTGAGCTGGATTCGAACAGTGGTTTTGCATGGATTGATAAAATTGTTCAAGAATACTGGAAATAGGTTCTGCTTGCAACCAAGTGACAGGCTAAGAGATTTAAGGGCCTTTTTGTCAGGCATTTTCTTTTCAATCGGCTTGTGTCCAGTGCTTGGCTTGCATAATGCCTGTCATAGAAGGAGAGGCAATTACCCCAGCTAGGGCTGGGGAAAACCCCGCATTTTCACATCTGATTACAGCTATAATCCCTGCAACTTGCTTCATATGGGTGGACCTCTGGATATGTGCACACACATCAGCCCAATGCCACACAAGCAGAAAATTCTGCACACATGCAAAAAGTTAGAGAACCACAGCCAAAGCCCAGGATTGTGTCTTATACAAGTAATCCCACTGAAGTCAGTGGGATGGCTCAAGCAAGTAAATATTGCAGAGTTGGACCTTCTTGTAGAAGTCAGGGCTTAAAGAAGTCTCAAGTGAGCATCAGGAAGTCAGTAATAAAATACTTTAACACTGGGCTTTAGAAGCATTAGGGTTTTGAAGACTGGGAGTAGTTTTATTTAGAGGCTTCTGTGATTTACTTTTTTTTTTTTTAAGTCCCTATATATATGTGGAAACTGAAGATGTAAGTACCTTTTGAAATTCTGGACTAAACAGGGATCCCACCCTCCTCCTTTCCCACAGTTATTATATGAGGGGGGTTTTAATTATGTACCATTTCACATAATTCTGATTATAGCAACTGAACATTTCCAGCAAACCTATGTGACTAGGGCGCCTATGCTCCATTTTCAAGGAGGTCTTAGCCTTTAGGTGCTTCACTGATCCTTAAATGCTGATCATGTAAAATTAAACAAAAAAACCCTCAGCTTTGGGAGATTTTGTTCTTGGGATGCTACTGTTTCTCATGCACACATTGTATCCATGGAGGGCCAAATCCTTTGCTATTGTAAAAGCCTTTGGCTGCAGTAACAGATGGACTTGGCTCCTTGCAGTTAAACAGACAGTACTTCTGTTGTGCATTAACAGGAATTGGGTGATTCATTAAATGCATGAATTAGCTATTTTCCTTTGGGTTTGCCTTTTCATAGCTACAGTACCTTTGGAGTTGTCAACTCAGCATGTAGTCAATCCTTTAGAGAGTGTCCACTTACCCCTCGGGGAGAAAAACTCTTCCAAGCTACAACTCGCTGCTGCATTTGACAAATCACTGGTGTCACCTGCAAGAAAAGAAAATATTTTCAATCCTCCTGCTGAGTCAGAGTCCGTCAGTAATGAGTCCCTCAAAATAACTTGAGGACAGGACCTGCAACAAGTGGATCTTGGCCATCAGAAAGTCGAGTTTGTCACTTGTAAGTCCCTCAGCAGCACATGAGTTGCAGTGAGATTTAGCTTGCTTGACTGTGACTAATTACATTAGTCAATTCCATTCTTTTTTTGTACGGGGCCATTAAAGTAATACCCTGAGCAGCTCAAGATGCACCTACACAGCACTGCCTGGTTGATTCAATGATATTTTAATATTTTAAATGTTTCTGCTGCAGTGGATAGCACCATGATACTTTGCTAATCAGTCTCTGTAGTTGTGACTTGCATTTAAAATGACTGCCCTCTGGATAATTTAATATTTTTATGTAGGGGAATAATGAAGATGCAGAGCAGACTATTTAAAATCTTTCCTGAACTTGCTGGTGTGCATTGATATGAATAGTTGCTGAGTATAGCCTTGTTTGAATTTTGCAAAGTCTTGTATAAATAAGTAGTCCTGCTGTTATAAACTCTAACCATTTATTGTGTGTCTCACAATATAAATTGTCCTTCCTAGACGGTAGTTCCTGGAGTCATATGATTAAAAAGCATGTGAATGAATTTACAGCTGTCATGGGGTCCTTCCCCATTGCTAGAGTGCTAATGGGAGAGAGGATGAAATCCAGGGGCACAGAATCCTCTTAGTCCCTCTGGCAAGCAGAGTCTGGGAATGAAAGGGGTTCACCTGTTGGAAGGCAGGGAATGAGATCTAAATTCAGAAAAACTTGTTGCTTTTCATAAGAAGATTTTCATTCTTGTCAGCTGAATCACGCCAAAGATCATCCAAGGGTTCATCCAAGGAGAGATGGACACAGGGCATGGGAACAAGGCAAGGAGAAAGCAACAGTTTTCTCACTTTGCTCCCTACCCTGCTCACAACAGACAATATCTCGGGAGCTTCCTCAGACAGAGGTGCTCTCAGTGGATCATGGAGTTATAGAACATTCCGAGTGGGAAGAGACCCACAAGTTTTGTTGTTCCTGCACAGCAGTGCTGTACCAATTGCCATTTTTCTAGCCTAC
The DNA here is from genome assembly GCA_024734555.1 of Trochalopteron elliotii. Classification (NCBI taxonomy): domain Eukaryota; kingdom Metazoa; phylum Chordata; class Aves; order Passeriformes; family Leiothrichidae; genus Trochalopteron; species Trochalopteron elliotii. The sequence continues at coordinate 3,635,827 of JANPWX010000088.1, forward strand.
CAAGGTGTTGCATTTCCCTTTGTGTCACATTTTGAGTTGACTGAATACACTCAACTGTTTTTCCAAAACAAAGAATCCTGAGTAACCAAATTTATTTCTTTTCCTCTCCACAGCAATGCACAGATGGCTATGAATGGGATCCTGTTAGGCAACGGTGCAAAGGTACAGTAAATAATTTTCAAAGACAGACTTGCCACTGGTATTCTTTAAGTATTTTCATTGCACACCCCTGTTTTGGACACGGAGGTGTTGCGTGCATGTCTCATCGTGTTCTTTGTGTTAATGGCTGTTGCAGAAGGTTCGACTGTTAAAAGCATGACTTGTGTTGTTGCTAACCACAGATATTGATGAATGTGAAATAGTCCCAGATGCATGTAAAGGTGGGATGAAATGTGTTAACCACTATGGAGGATACCTCTGTCTACCCAGAACAGCGCAAATTATTGTAAATGAGCGAGAAGAAGCAGCAGCTGAATCCACAAGTGGTCGAAACAACGTCATTCGCCGGACCCCGGCCGACCCCCAGCGTGCCCCTCCCAACCCAACCCACCAAATCCAGTGTGCAGCTGGGTATGAGCAAAGTGACCACAATGTGTGCCAAGGTAAGCCAGTGCCTGCCTCAGTTCTGCTTCCGTTGCAGTCGCAGTGTGGGTGACCTCAGACCCAGGGGAGTGACAGCCTCTAGCCCTTGCACTGACTAGAAGGGGCTGTTGCTCCATTAACACCTTTAAAGATACAAAAATAAAATACATGAGTGTCACTGTTGTTGTTCAAGGTATCAGAATGTGCAGTTTGTTGCAGCCTTACAGTCTGTTCCATCTGTTTTGGGCTAACAAGTTGAATTAATTCCATTGTCTGTAGCTCCTAAAAAAAGTCTTAATTCTAGTGAAGCATTTTTTGTTATATTAAGAATGTCTAAGAAAAGAAAGTGCTTGAAAAGAGTGGGCAATGCAGCAAGGCATAAACAATTTGGAAAGGTTTGCAGGACTCTGTATTTTTCAGTAAGTGAATGCTGAATGAACAAAAAATAACCACAGGATGAGCTTTTGCTTGGAGCAGGCTGCAGTGCAGAAGGGTCCTGTATTTTTATTGTGGATAAGGAATATTCCTCCAGCAGTAGGAGCCCAACTTCTGAACAGCCTGTGCTCTTCTGATCTCTGTGGAAGTAACCCTAGGCAGACCCTGCCAATTTACTTCCAGTCCTAGCCTGGCCACTCTTTGAAACTATGGCAATGAAGAGCTTTCATCTGAGTGTACATACACCACACACAGTGCCAAAAATTCTCAGGGCATTAGCAATGTTAATTGTATGCATTCAGGAACCAGCCTCACAAGCACTACTGTAAACTAAGACTGTTTCATTTATTATTTTATATAAATAGTTTACTCTTCTACTTGCTGAAGTAACAAATGTTTTGGCCATTGTTTTGTTTTCTTTCATAGAAATGTATTCTACCCCTTGCTCTCAAACTTGCTTTTCATGCACATTGGAGGGACACCCATGCAAAGAGAGGGCAAAACTTGACCCCGTGGTTCATCTTTTCCACTTTGTGGCCTGTAACAGTATAATCACATAAAATAGTACTTGAGGGACTGTAATCAGGGCAGGCTGTAATACACAGTGGTAGTTTCCTTCTCCCTGGTATTCATGTACACAGGACATTATTTATCACTAGTAAGTAAATTCCCTGTCATTCTGAAGCACAGTAATCATCATGGAGGCTGGAGGAGTTATTTTTGTAGGCAAAGCCTCAGAGTTGCATTTCTGGCTTATCTGCTCATGTCCAACATTTCTGTCACTCTGATTCAAGAATGTCAAGTACAGAACCTACCACAGGAGGTCCGATCTCCTCAACCCCGGGCGTTCACTGGGGGTCATCAAGGGAAAAATCAATGCTAAGGATGGAAAATTGGCTTTTTCCTTAGTTTAACTTGGCAAAGCAGCAGCAGAACCAGGAGCAGAACTGCTGGGTTTGGCCTGGCACTCCCTCCTTCAGGTGATGCTGCTGGCACTACTCTTCACTGGTGAACTGTAGTAAACTATTCCAACTTCAGCATGTAACATTTTTATTTGATAAAAAATGCAAGTCATGCTAGAACATTTCAAAACATGACCATCCCTTTTGCTACCCTGGCTTTAGGTGTATAAATTTGGGATACAGTAGGGCAGTTGGACAGCATTTAGTACCCATGGTTTGTGCTCCAAACAAAGGTTCTGGGTTGGGTTTAACCTAGAGACTGACAACTGGTTGAGGTTTCTGTTTTGTTGAGGAGAAATTGGTGGTGATACATTACTATTACTTTACTTCCTGATCTGGCTTTCTGGAACTTGCAACAAAATATTTCTCTTCAATTCCCAAATCTTTGGTTAATTTATAACAACAACTAAGTGTTGTTGCAGTACCAGAACTTTTAACCGGCAGGCACACAAACTGTGGGGAAATCTTGGGCTTGACTGAATCAAGCTACTCATTTCCTCATGCCAAAATTTCAATCTAAATGCAGAAAGCATGGAAATATTAGTGTTTAAAACCTGAAATGTATTGTACTGAATGCATTCCAGCTGGAAAAAGGCTAGTGGACAGTGTGCTTGAAATGAAGGATAAAAGAGTTTTGGAGCACTTAAAGCATGCATTCAGCTTCATGATCTTCATGCTTTTCACTGCTGAAAATACCTTATAAAAGATAATCTTGATCAGCAATGGTCCCACTGCGGATTTATTTAATTATGGTTAAAAGGCTTTGCTATGATAACTGCTTGTGGCTCCTAGGGAGTGTAACTTACAGATATAGTCACACTTAAGCTTGTTTTATTGTTTAGTAAATCAAATATGAAGTCCAGCTCCTTCTAATTGTTTGCAGATGTATGACATTTTCCTTCCAGTCCAGCAGCACTAAGTATTTTATAACCAATGTGAAAGTGTGGAGACCTCTGTTTCAAACAATAACATACTCTGAGGAGCTGAATTACTGACATCATGCTGCAGTGTGAGGGGCCTTCTGTTTTAACACAAATGTCCACTCCCTTTTAAAGCATGGAATAGTGGGGGAATGACAGGCCAAACACACTCCTTTGGCTCCTGTGCTTGGAATAAATGCCCGTAAACAACGCTGGTCCTGGTGGATTTCACTCCAGTGATGTGCTGATACATATTTTTATAACTACTAGTGAGCAGAAACATGTTCTAGTGTGACCATGTGGATGTTAGACATGAGGGTAGCAAACATTTCCCAGGACATTCTTAAGATACTCTTTATGAGCAGTAATGCCAGGAACCCCCAAACTGAAGCAAGGATGAGGGAGATTGTTCTGGAGGAAGATCTCTGATGTGGAAAAAAATTGTACTTCAACAAAAACACTTGAACTGTACTTTCAATTCTGAACTTATGACCTTACCTAATCCCCTCCCTCCACATCCCCATCAGTTCCCACTTCACTGTCAGTCCTAAATTTGACCCCTATGGGAGATTCCCATATGTGGCACCTTGTCACACTCTCAGGAAGCCACTTGGATGTTCAACCCTGCCACTGTGAGAGTATCACTGTAATGGGGAAGAGCAAAAAACAGAGCAAGAAATAATTTGAAGCAAATTACTGAGTTAACTCATGTTCCCAGATATTTTTTTCCTGATAAAAAACATAAATAGCTGCACTCTGTGCCTGCATACAGAACTGAGTTGTATTTTACTTTGTTGTTAGGCTCTCTGTGATTTGAGTCTGCTCCTATTGAATTCAAAAGAAAATCACCCAATTAATTCAATTTTGTCAAAACTAGTCTGCAGCAAAGTACTGGCTTCTCCTAGAATGTTAATGACACTTGAATAAAAAAAAAAAAAGGTACCAAATAACCTGTAAACTTGAGAAGGGAAAAGAATTGTTTTCCTTAATTCTGATCATGCTGGCAATACAAGCAATAAAGCAAGCAAACATTTTTGCTCCTCAGCTAGATTAGCTTTTGATATTTCCCCAGCCTGTTTGTAACCCTTTATGCTGCTGCAAGGAGGGAGGGAGACAGATTGCAATACAAGAGATCATGCTGGCTTATGTGGGAGAAAGACATTTTTCCAGAGTTCTGCCCAGACTTGGTGGACATTGGTTGCGGGTTTTTTTTCCTCCTCTGTGGAAAGAGGAAAAAAATGAATTTGTTTTCTGTGCTGTGGTTATTTTTCCCCCTGCAAAATCATTTTAGGTATCTTTACACTGGTAGATGTTAGGGTTGTTTTTTTTGTTGTTGTTTTTTATTCGGGTTTTTTTTTTTTTCCTGGTAGTTTTCAAAGTAACTTATTGTACCCAAACTATGCTTTTTAACTCAAGAAGTTAATTGTGAATAAGTCAAATAAGGCTAAATTTTGCATCTGTAGAATCCTTTTCGTTGTTGTCCTGTTGAGGAGGGAGGAACAAGAGGGAGCAGTTCATGATGTCTCGTTTTCCATAGAAAAATCATTTTATATGATATACATTTACATATGTTAAGGATGTGCAGCTGGCATATAAAGGACATAAAAGGTGTGTGAGGGCAGGTGCACTTGGCTGCCCTTGGCAGAGCCTGGCTGTGCTCTGGCAGGAGGCTCCTCCCTGGCATTTTGGCTGGGGCACTGCAGCTCCTAATGAGCTCCACTCACTGCACTTTGATTCCCCTCCCTGAGAGCTCCTGGAACATGCAGCCACATCCAGCCCAGCTGAAACAACCTGAAAGGCACCCCAGGGGTGCCACTAATATGCCACAACCAGTAACGAGCACTCAGACTCCAGGGAGCCTCAGAAGTGCATGGACTGAGATTTTGGAGCCTCTGCACCAAGTCAGGCTCTTCTCCTATGGGTTCAACCCATTTTCTAACACAGACATAACCTAAAATACAGCTATAGAAGTTCCTTAGCCATGGAAATATTTTGGAGAGCTTTTTGTAGAATGTTGCACCATTCCAAGTTTTCCCCCTTCCTGTAGGTAAGGAGTTATTCTAAAAATCCTTCAGGGCTACTTGTAAAAGAGCCTGAGGTGTGATGAGTTTAGTTCCAGAGTTGTTCCTCTCAAGGAAAAACTATTCACAAGAACATGCTGTGACAGGACAAGGGGGAATGGGTTTTAATTGAAAGGGAGGAGGTTTAGATTAGGTATTAGGAAAAAATTCTTTTCTGTGGTGGTGATGAGACCTTGAGACAGGTTGCTTAGGGAAGCTGTGGCTGCTCCATCCCTGGAAGTGTCCAGGGCCAGGTTGGATGGGGCTTGGGGCAAACTGGGATAGTGGAAATTGTCCTTGCCCATGGCTGGGGTGGAACAGGATGATCCTCAAGGCCCCCTTCCAACCCAAACTATTTTATGATTCTGTGAACACCACTAGGCCTGTTGAGTTTGAAGATAGGGTGAGCACAGAGCCTACGGCAGGAAAATTAAGGCCTGGTTCTGTGGCTTAGGATGGCAGTAGCTCAGCGTGCTCCTTCAGGCCCTGTGCTTGTGCAGCGGGAAGGAAGCGGGAAACACTTGTTGCCAGCTGTAGCCACTCTAGGAGACTGACCTGGTTACAATGTCATTCAATACTCATTACTGGGACAAGCCATAGGAATTTTGCAGGTCTAAGAGGATCCACAGAAGGACACAAGCTGACGCTTTCACAGCTCTTTGTTCACAGCTTCCAATTAATTCCTTGTACATTTGGATGTATCATGCAGAGATCGTCTTTCACCAGCCCATTCTGAACCAACTGTTCGAGCTGTTAATCTGTGAAACTGCTGCATTCTCCTGCAAAGCATCATCTCTTTAGGAGCCCTGAGGGTCTAGAGGGGCATTCACAAAACCCCATCTTGTTTCGTGGGCCTGGTTTTGGGCGTTTTTGAAATCTGGCCACTCTGAATCATCTTCCCATCTGTGCTATTTGCACAGCTGTGGGTGTCAAGTCAAGACTTGGAGAAATATCCTCTGTTCTGTCTGACCATTTTACTGTGAACATCCATCACAAACACAAATACTAGCAGCTGCTTTCCTTTCCTGAGTTAGTTACTGCTTTCCCATTGTCCTGACCCCTGCAGGAATACTCTCAGTGTGCTGCAGCTAAAGATTCCTCCCATATGCTCACCCAGCTAAGCGTGCTAGAGGCAAGCAAGCTTCCCCAAGTTGTATTTACCTTAGCTTCCTGAATTGGGGTTATGCAGGCAAGCACTAGACTTCAAGTTTAAGTAAACTCATTAGCAGTTTTCATGGCTTCTTGCAGCAGAAGAATGGGATCACACAGTAGTCACCTCAGCTGTCATCCTTGTGGGCTGCATTTGTTGATTTTAAAGCCTGTTGCCTTAGTAGCTCGGAGGAGGCTCATGTTTTGACAGACAAAACACAGCAAATGGATTCAGAAGGCACATGGTCTGAAGAAAGTCCAAACTCCAGCCATCTGTCCTCCTTCAGAATTCCTCTCTCTAAGCTGGAGGTCTTTTCCACAATGCAATCAGGAACCAGATAGCAAAGGGGAAGAATGTGCTTATGCCTGATCCTGACTTGGCATCTCAGAGTACTTGGCACCCCATTAAACAGCTCAGAGCACTTATTTCTCTCTTCAAGGAATTCCCTGTACCTGTTGCAGACACTCAGATCTGAGATCCTACAAGTCAGGAGAACCACACCAGCAGTGAGGGCTGTCACCTGCTGCACTCAGCAGCACCAGAGGGCACAACACAGCACTTGGGGCAGCACGGGCCGTGCTCTCTGTGCCAAAACCTGCTCTCAAAGGAATATATTCCACAGCATCACAGTGATACAGGCACTTTCCCAAGCAGTGCCAAGGCACCCTGGCATCTGCTTTTAGCACCTCTCTCAGGTGATTTTTTTAGTGACGGTATTGCCACTGGGATGTTCTCATTGTGCTTGCTCTGAGCACTTGTTTCCTCCCAGTCTCCTGCACTGTCACTCATCAGCCTCCTGAGAAAGGCTCTGTGCTCCTCCTCTCCCCGGTGTTTTGATCAGGATGATTTTCTCTCAACCACCACTTTTTCCCTCCGTTTTCAAACCTGATTCCTACTTCAGAGTAATTAGTGTATAACGGAAATGCTCTTGCCTGTGTTTTATTTTCACTGTCGCAGTCTGGGTTACTGTGTCACCTTTGCCAGAACCTTTCTAAAGGATCTCAGCATTGCAGACACATTTTTCAAGGGTCCGAGTTTTTCTTGAGCATCTCCAGTGATGGAACACAAATTTAGGAAGCTGTAAAGCTAGTGCAAGAGCTGAAATTTGAAACTTATTTTCCTCACTTTATTCTCTTTCCAAGTGATATCTCCCTTCCCATTCTGGCCAGGGAAGATGATAGCTGCTGTTTCTGTGTGCCAAAAGAGCCTTACGGGAACAACAAAACTTCCTGCAAAGGCAGCAGAGGCCTGTTTGAGTCTTCCCTGCACCACCCAGGGATGCCTGTGTTCTTCTCCCTGTCCTTTGCTAGGGAATCCCATCTGCTGCCCCACAGCCAAGCACACCAGTTTCCAGCACTGTAGGAATTCATTCAGAGTGGTGTTTAGACTTGCAGGTTTGCCATTTTCCTACTGTCAAAGATAGTGGGAGTGTTAGAGGACTCCCTTCTAGTGAGATATTTTTGGTCTGGTAGAAACCACAAGGAGAGTTTAATTTTTGAGTTCACCTACCATGTTGCATCTTAAACATTCCACGCTTTTTGTGGTGTAGTCAACTCCTCTCATGCAGCACTTTGTCATGGCAACCCCTTTGTGCTGTGTCTGGGTTAACTGGGATTAATATAAGCTGAACTTGACCACCTCCTTTCATTACACTTAAAGAATATTTATTCTTTTTTCCCCTCTGTAATGCTTTTTGAACTTCTTTTTCTGAGTTATCATCATTTATGCATCGTCTAGAATAAGTCACATGAAATTTAAGCCTTCTTTGGGCTGAAGGGTTCTTATCAAAGGGAATTTTGCTACATACCTGTCAAAGTTTAGGTGCTTCTATTCACAAGGATGGAAGATCTGAACTGGGCTTGTAAGATGTCTGTTCTCTGTATGACAAGAGTACATGGAATAGGTAATCAGACATATAAAGTTCATGAGTAAAAAGTATGAAATTTCACAAATATCTGTTTCACCGTTAATTTGCTAAGTTCTGTTTTCATAGCAGCCAGAAAGCAACAGCTTTGGAGAGAAAGTTATTTGCCATAATTCAATAGACAGCAAAATTTAACTTGAAAAAACCCATACTAGACACAGAAGAATGCTGCTTGTACCTTCTTTCCTCTACCTTTTAACTTTACCAAAAATACAAGAGGGATTTGCAAATTACAGAGCTCTGAAGTATTTTAGCACACATATAGTTATTATAAAATACCTTTAATATTCATTCACATTTGTGTCTCATTTGTTAATCTGAAATCATGCTAAAGGTTGCTCCTGTTGTAAGCAGACTAGAGAAATGTCTAATTTTTGTTAGGTATAATTATATGATCAAAGCTCAAAAAAGTGACTAAGAAAACATTTTTTTACATGCTTTCATAAGCTACAGTGCTAAGAAAAAGTTCTTGAGGCTCAGAAATAAATTAGACCTTTTCTGGGAAAATGTATCCCAAGCTCTTAATTAAGCATTTTTAGAATTAGATATTCAGTAGCCCTTTGTTGCTGTTACTGAATGGCTTAAATAAATAATTTTAAAGGAAAATTATTCAATGGAATGACAAAGGATTCAGTGTGTGAAGGGATGTTTACTTTGGGAAACTCCTAATCTGGTTTTATTAACTCCTGATTCAACATATCCATGCCTTTGATTGGACATAGTAATTAATTAAGCCTGTTTTGATCAGCTCTGAGGAGGAGAAGATATAGCTGAGCCTTCCTTTACAAGCTGAACTTAACCTGAAGGAAACTCCTGGTCTGGTGCATGACCTGGTGTGAGATGATTTAAGCAAATCTGACACTGCACGTGAGCATGTTCAGCCTGTGCCTGAACAGATGTTCCATGGAGATTCCTGAGTACAAGCAGAACTTGTTCCAGGGTTTTTTCATGCATCTGCCTGCACAGGTGGGATTCCTGTGAAGAGGTAACTGTGCAGAACCTGTGCCTTCAAACTAATCCCACTATCAGATGGAACCCAAAGACAAAGTTTGACCAGGCAGATTGCTGTGCAAAATTGGACCTTATATCAAGAGTTAAGTCTGGGTTTCAATTTCAATTAAAATTCACCAGAGTTAAGGAAAATCAAAGAGGGGGGAAAAAAGAAAAAAAAAAAAAAAAAAAAGAAAAAAAGAAAAAAAAGAAAAAAGAAAAAAAAAGACATCTTATGGGATATAAACCCCAATAATTTCAGAAAAGCCATAATTTGGACAATCTGTTCCTGAATATCTTGTAGCATTATAAGTTTAGAAAGAAATCCTTATCAATCCTGTAACAGCTGACTGTTGCCAGAAGTCCTTAGAATTGGGAAGTGCGAGGACTTTTGACAGGTAACAATGTTCTGTGTAGTTTTAAAGAGGTTGCCAATAAGGTAACATTTAATAACAATCTTGCACAGAGCAAAGGAATCAAACCTGGCAAAGTGAGCAGAAATTCAAGTGTGATCTTAGCTGACATGACCAATCTTAGAAAAATAAAAACCAGGAGAAACAATCTCTTTCTTGTCTAAACTTACTCTGGGGAGAATTTTGAGCATCTGGGATACAGAGTAGGTGGAATTAAACACACTTTTAGAAGCAACAGATACTTGCTTTTAGTTTTTAAAACACTTTCTTCATAAATGAATTTGTTCTCAAGGGACTTTTTTATCAGGAGGCAGTTCTCCACAGAACTTTGAGATGATAAAACAAGGACTGGGTAAAACAAGGATTTGCATGTCATGCCTGGAGTGATTTAAAAGCAGGAATATTTCACAGGGCAGTGAGCACAGAATCACATTAGAAATAAGCAGTGCTTTGGAGCAACCCCTGCTCTGCCCCTGTGGGCTGTGGATGACACCTGACTTCATTCCTCCCAGAAGTTGTTGGAGACTAAATCAGGAAAGAGTGCAGAATCCAAAAGTCATTCCCACTTCCCAACAGGAAAGAATAAACAAGTTCTTCTCTGACATCATCCTGCCTGTATGTACTCTGCATCCAGACCTTCCTCAGTCTTATCTGGCTTAACTTAAAAGCATCAAGGCAGATTTTCTTTCCCACTCTTTCCTTATGTGTTACTGGAGGAGAAAATAATTTGTGGATGGTTGCAGTCCCCAAAGATATTGCTGACATTTCCAGCACGTTTTCCCTGGAGCAGAAAGCACTGTATAAGCAGATAAAAATGATTGACTTAAAACCACTGAGGACCTCTTGGGTTTCTGGCGTTTGCAGGAGAAGGAGAACTTTACAGCTTGAATTGAATTAAACTGAGGTGGAAGAGAGTTAGAACCACACTTCTGATAGCATTTGTGCAGGAAAATTTGGGTGCAGGAAAAAACCCCACCCATTTTTCACATTGTACACACTGACCATAATTTAAACAATCCAGAAACTATATTCATAGGTTTTAATCTATTAATCAGCATGTGAAAAAGGATGATTTTGGGGAAGGGGAAACTTTTTTGTTTGTGTTCCAGGACAAAGTGTTCCTCTGTTAGAAACTGTAGCTCTCTATGCCTATAAAAAGGAAAATTTCCCATCTCTAGACAAGATATTTTTATGAAAAGGTTCCTTCATTATGTATTTAAATCAAAACATTCTCTCCGTTCTGGTTACACTCAGAGTTCAGTATCCACTGTGAGGAGAATCTCTTCCTTACTCTGCATGCAGATTTATAAGGCTCCAGGCACCTTTGAAATAAATTGAAAGCACAGCCATGTAATAGAGCCAAACCCCAAAACCAGCCAAGGGGATCCACCCAGCAACACCCTCGAACACCCTCAGCTCTTCCCCTAAGCACAGCTTTAGAACACTGGTCTTGATCTCGTCTCTCCTTTCTCCACCCTCCTAAAAGTTTCCTGGGGGATTCCTCAGCTTTGGAGCCATGCAGGGGCTGTTTGGGATGCAGGAATAGTTCACTTGCTTGGTTTTCTTCCCTCTCAAACAGCTCAGGAGGAGGGCAGCTGTTTGCAGAGCCTGGGACTGGAGTATACTGAAAAACAGGAGCAGCAGGAGAAAGCAGCACCTTGGGGATGAGGAGAGGTTTTAACAGCAGATAAAAGTGTAGCAAAACCATACAGAAATAATGACGGCAGGTTTGCAGCTGCTTCTTCCCACTTTGAAATTCACAGTTTGAGTATTTGTGATGCTGGAAGGTAGCATGGTTGGAGAAGCCCCCAAAAGGAAACACTTCCCAAAATCTCTGCCATGGGATAGGAATGAGGCCAACAGTTTAGGAAGTTAATCACACAAAGGTCTGGACATTTTATACAGTGAAAGCAGAAGTTAAAAAGCAGCAGCTTTTTAAAAGGCTAATAAACCTAAATTATGCTTAGGGCAATCCTCAGTTCTTAACAAATGTCAGGATGAGGTTGATTGTAGAAGAGCAGATAGATTGGTGATATCTGTTCTTTTCTGAGGTATCTCCCAGTGCCCATTTTGGAAAAGCAGAGTCTGTATGTTTTCCATCTTTCTGGATTCGGTGGCTGTTATGTCTGGGTTGAGCAGAAATCCAATTCCCCAAAGCCCCGTCTAATCAGCCTGGTGGACATCAAATGTTCAGTCCCACTCCTGGTCCTACAGGCTGCAGAAGGTTGAGCCTTTTTTGGGAGAGCACAGACCAGTGTAGTTTTGTTAAAAATTAAAACCATTGGGAAATTCAGACAAAAGTTTCTGTAATTCTGACAAAGCGGTGTGTAAATAATCTGATCGTTAGCTGTCAAATGCAATTTGTATATCAAAAAGAAATCAGGTATTGATATCAGAACATTGTCATCATAGGAATCAGGGTTTGTTATTGCGGGGTAGAGCAAGCAATATTGAAATTCACTGTGACACTGAGTACTGGCACACTTCCAGAGGCCTTCCAAGGCCCCATTCTCCTGAACAACACATGCACAGAGAAGGAACTGCCCTTCACTAAATCAGCCTCATGGGGCGTGCACTTCCCTACCTTAAGGGTCGGACTCGATGATCTCTTTCAGCTCGGAATATTCTGTGGTGTGTGACCTAAGCACCACATCACGCCCCACAGTTGCTGTGTTCAGTGGTGCATTTGGGACAAAAGCAGCAGCACGAGCAGCTTATATCATTCCTTGCATTTGATTCTTTGTTTTAGTATCTGTCATGTCCAAGCCAGCCAAAAAGTGGCCTCAGCACATTCTGGCTGGTGGAGGCTGAGGGAGCCCCGGGGGCTCCATTCATATGCCTCATGTATGACCAAGCAGGGGCTAAGGAGCCACTGCACAGCCTGGTCCTCAGGATGGGGTCTCACTCCTGCTGCAGCCCCGAGCAGTAAGCTGGAAGAAAACATTGAAGAGACCAAAAGGACTGGTTGGGATTTTCACATACTCAATGGCCGTGGGGGGGGTTCAGCCATCAAGAACAACGCCAAGTGTGTAAGAACAGAAAAAACAGCAGAAAGGCAGCACAAACCAAAAAAGGGTTTTTAATTTGGCTGTAACATTCCAAGTGGGACAGCCGTGGGATCTGCCTGGATGGAGCCCATCCCCGCGGAACGCACCAACACACACGCACTCAGCTTTATGGCCCAGAGTTCCAGAACTGCCTCTGTCACACAAAGCCAGCTTCAAGACAGCATTACTGTCCCATTGGGATGCACTTGGGATGGGCTGCACAGACAACAGCCCTTAAAAACTGGAATGATAATATGCAGGTTTTTCCATTCCTATCATTTGTCCTTAATCTGAAAAATTAAATGCTTATGTCCCATTGTTAACTATTCTTAGCACAAATTTCACAATTTTGCCCAGTGGTGACCAACTGGTTTCCTTACAGTTCTTCTCTTAATTCACAGCTGGGCTGAATTTATTTAGTTTGGTGCTTAGGTTGCATTAAAAAAAGAAGTTGTGTGACAGTCTCCACACGTTTTAATCAGAAACCTCACTGCACTTAATTCTTGCCTGAAGAACACTATAAAAAGCCAGAGAAAAAAAAGTAGTAGAGTTCTCCATTCTGGTTTATAGCTTAGAGTGTGTTTACAGCAGCCCATAATAATTCAGATGAGAAGGGGCCTTGGGAGGTCTCCAGCCCAACATCCTGCTCAGCTCTGAGATCAGACCTGGGAGCTATATCCAGTCAGGGCTTGAAAAACCCCATGGAAGGAGAGCACATATTTTTTCTGGGCACCTGTTCCACACCTTGACTGCCCTAATAGTGAAAAAGGTTTTCCCAATACTCAGAACCCCTCCTTACAATTCACCCTGGATTGATGTGCTTTTCTTGCAAATGTGTAGGTGAGGAAATGTTCTCCATAAGGGGAGGTAACAATTCTGGGCAGCCCTAGGTTTGAATGAAAACCATTTCCTGAGGACCAGACTGGCTGAATGTAATTTCCAACCTCCCATGACCCAACTCCTGCTACAAGTGAATCTGCAGCTTTTTCATTTCCAGTTAAAAACAGAACAAAAAAATAATAGTATCAATGTGTATCCACACACCAGGAAAGAAGTGAAGTTTCACTGATCAGTGACTGTGCATACTTGAACTCTGAATAACAGCTTCTCAAAGTCCTGAGAGAACATCAAGACTGATTTTAATAAACAAAACCACTGCTTATGCTTTGAAGTGTCATATTAAGACAGAATATGTCTTAATATGTAATATTATATTAATATAATCAGTTGTATTCCAGCATTTAAAACACATGCTTACATCCCAGTATTTTCCCTGACACCTTTGCACATGCCTCAGTTTACACAACTGCTCACTGCTGGCCTCAATCAGTCCTTCACCTTGTTGCTAGGAACTTTTATTTTACAACCCCTTAGTAAAAAACTTGCCAGAGCAAGCCTGCAATACCAGGCACAGGCTGATCCTGCTCATGGGTGGGTAGGAAATGCTTGAGAATATCGGAGGGAGTAGCCTTGATCTGAAGGAATTGGCTGTTTACTCAGCTTGCAATTCCATTGCTGGGACAGTTTTCAGATCCCTCTGCTGAATATCCCAGCTTGTCTCACATCTACCAATGCTGCCCCTTTTAGATACCCTTTAATTCTTGTTTCTCTTTAATTCTTTACTCTCCCTTCCTCTTTTCTATACTTAAACTCTTGATAACAAGGGCCAAAACCTGACTGAAAACAGCAGTTCACACTGTGGTCCTGGATAAATTACTGTACAATTAGCAACGTCACTTTCAAAAAGTTAATGAAATAAAGCTGCTCCTTTAGGAAACCAGATACTTTACAGCTGATGATTTATGGTGACTCCAAACAGGGCTGTGAATTTGCAGTGCCAAATGAGGCCAATGCTGTCACTTCTACTCACTAAATACTTCATGCCACTTCTCTAGGAAATGAGACCTGGCTTGGTTACAAGAACCATCTCCTCAGTATCTTCTCTGTAAACTCTTATCCCTTCTGGAAGTTGAATTTCCATCTTGTTGATGATCTGCAAACCAGATCCATTCTGTCCCTTCTCAGGAGCAGATGGATGCAGGGAGTGGTTTGGGACAAAATGATATGTAACTGTACATGCACAGAGATCTTTCCAGGAACCACTTGGATTCCTTTTCTGGCTCAAGGGGCCTTGCTCTCCACCACTGGACATTTTAGGCAAGCACATGTACATGCAGTAAGTGTGAAGCCTTGTGGGGTAAATAAAAATTCCTGCACAAATAAGGGGAATAATAAATCAAGCCCAAGAGTTTTAAGTCAATATGAAGAATTAATCTTCTAGATAAGAGGCCATTGTTCTTTGCTTTGAAAATATTTTTGTTTTTAATATGTATTTAACCTTGCTTATCTATTATGCTTTGCTTCCTTTTTATTTTCCTTTCATTGAAAACAAGTCCTAACTCCTTAAAAATCATTTGGACTTGATCCTAAAAGACATTGAACATTTCCCAGTCCAGAAAATAACAGGGAACAAGATGACTTGGATTTCATTTGTCAGAGTGTTTTTGAACCTCTGAAATCCCTTCAGAAGACCCTCTGTTTATTAGCTGAGATATTATTTCTTTTCTTTCATGCTAATTTTTTTGCCTGTCCGTTAAATCTCTAAAGCAAATTCACAGTCTATTAGGTCCTAAAGAAATTTAGATACAGATCTCACTACAGAGGATGTTCAATTAACTGCTAGAAACCAATCTTATCATTAACCTTCCACTGGTGTTTTGCATATTTATTGGTAGCATCGAATTAATTAAACCCAGCCTCTAAATCAGAGAAGTTAGTTAAATGCTATCTATGAAAGTTTTCAGGCTACTGAAGCCCACATGTTTTCAGTCTGCTAAAAAACTTCCCCTCCTCTTCAGTAGTCCCTATCTGGAAACTTGTATTTTGAAAAAGCTTAAAAAAAAAAATCTTCACAACCCACAGCTTTCATTACCTGGTTCTTGCAGTCCTCTGAAATGCCCCCCTCTCTCCTCTCTGTTTGCTGCTTGAACATGGTCCTGGGTTTTGGTTCAGGGTATGGAGCAGCACAAGAGAATCCTTCTCCACAGCCAGAGCTTCTGAAACCCAAGAGCACAGAGAAATCCAGGTTAGATCTCCCAAATTTTCAGAATGAATTTGAGGTTAATTAGCTTGGGATAAGGCTTATTGTCGCACACATTGGTTTGGGTTATTCCAGCTAACAACTATAATTGCATAAATAATAAGATTAGTAAATTACTTTAAAAAACTACTTTAAAACACTTTAGCTTTAGAACTTTAAACAATTCCCCCCTCTATCCTATAGGTAAGAAATTAATGTGCTCGTAGGTATTTATTCTTTCTCTACTATAAATAGACCATCTTCCTAATACTCAGCTATATCTCTCCTTGCTTCACCTTTTCATTCTAGTCTTTGCTCTTGGCATTAATTACTTGGATATAATTAGCCTCTCCTAGATTCATCTTCTGCCAGTTCACCTCTTGCCTCATCAGTTCCTGGAAGGCAGCACTTCCATGAGGAAAGATCCACCAGTCAATTTGGTTGCCATCCAGCAGCTCAGTGAGGATGGCATGGACTTGTCATGATCTGCTCTGCTGCAAAGCCAAGTGGACAATAAATGCACTGGAATTAAATCCATCTGGAAGGCATTTGAGGCAGCAAGGCATCTCTGAGAACCCTAAGTGTGATTGACAGCTTTTTCCAATAGCTTTGATGAAAGTCTAAGTTGAGAAATCTCTTCTCCCATCCTACAAGAATTTATGAGCAGAATTTCTTTTGACCGACTACCATTGGCCTGTGTTCCGCAGCATCTGAGGCCCTCATGTTTCCCTGTGGATCCTGCCCAGCCATTAACCTCTAGTGGATTTTAATCACACATTCATGGCTGTCTGCTTAAAGCTCCAGACAGCCAGGCAGTGCCAAATAATGTACTGGCAATGTCCTGGGCATCCCTCAGATGTGCCAGGATGCAGACAGGCATCCCTGGCACTTGGCTCATACATTCTATTTATGCAAGAGCATAAGGATCTGGGATCTCATGCCTTTTAAAGAGGGGAATGGAACACACAGAGAACTAGTAAAAGAACCTTGGGAAAAAAAAAAAAAAGATGAAGGAAACATTCAATGCTTTTTCAGGTAGGATAGCTACAAGAAAGATAGAGAGGGATTTTTTTACAATCTACTTTTTTACATTGAGAGACTATGTTTATATTGGATATTAGGAAAAGAATTCTTGGCTGTGAGGGTCGTAAGGCCCTGGCACAGATTGCTCTGAGAAGCTGTGGCTGCCCCATCCCTGGAAGTGTTCCAGGCCGGGTTGGACAGGGCTTGGAGCAACCTGGGATAGTGGAAGGTGTCCCTGCCCATGAAATGGGTTTAAAACTAGATGAGCTTTTAGATTCCTTCGAACCCCAGCCATTCTATGATTCTAAAGCTTCCCACTCATCTTTCTTCCTGGGGCCAGAAGCAAGAGAAACATCTCAAGCCACAAAGTATTAAAAAACTTGTCCAGTGAATCTGTCAGGGCCTGTTCCTTCCCTCCAGTAGCTGCAAAGCCAATTCCTTTTATTCCTGCCATTCTCCGGAGGTAAAAAGCTCAGTTTGGATGGGCATCAGTGCTAATGATTGTCCCACAGATCTTCTCCCTGTGTCCCGAGTTCCGTGCTGCTGGAGTTTTCCAAACCTTGCCAGTGATCCAGGACTCTCCTGATGTGAAGCAATCGCCCAGACCAATGTTCCCTCCTTGGAGGGGTTCATTTTCCCCTGTCCTTGGCTCTGCTGCTCACAGAGCATCAACATGTTCTGGGGAGCGCCTGCAGTTGGTTGCAACCACAAATGGCTTCCAAAGCAACAATTTTCTTTAACTTGGTTCTAAAGTGTTCTTTCAGGAATTTCATCGATTTACAGGGAGCAGCAGAGATTGTTGGAGGAGCTGCTTCTCCTCTCACGACCACCTTGCAAAAGCTGGTTTTCTCACCAGGCTGTGTCCTGACAAAGCCTGGTTGTTTCCCCATGCTCCCTTACCTGTGTTCTGTATATTTTAAGATCATCTGGAGGCTTGCACAGGGCTGTATCTATTTTAGAGTGTTTTTATTGGCAGCTGGTGTATACTACCATGCACCCACGTGAACAAAATTACAGAGTCCAGACAACTTTTGTACAGAATTCCTTTGGCCACAGTTTCTCTGTGGGTTTCATTTGGCAGAAGTGATATCAAGGAGAAGTCTTTCCCTCAGCTTCTGATGTAAACTAAAATACACCTTATAAATAGAAAACACAGGTATTAGGAGCAGTGCCTTTAGGCAATCAGCCACCACTGGGCTCTGGGAAAAATTCAGTTAGATATGATTCATAAATATAATGAATAGGGTGCCATAAACTCGCCTTACTCTTCACAAACAAAGGCACGTTCTCTGCCTTGAAAAATTAGAAGGGCAGAACCCAGAGGAACAGGGAAGGGAAAACAGGAGAAGAGTGGGAGATTTAAGGGGGAGAATGAAAAAATGGGGCTTGAGTTGTCAGTGGAAAGTAAAATTTTGAAGCCCACCAAACAACGTGTGGAGCAAAACTCCATTGTATCCCTCCATGTCCCATTCCTGCTGAGCTCCAGCTTTGCTTTACAGAACTCACCTTGTAGGACATTTCAAAAAGCAGTCCGTTTGTTCTTCAGGCTCTGGTTTAGCTGAAGGTTCCTATTGATTACAGCTGGAGCTGGATCAAGCTGGGGCTGCCTGCGTTCTGCTGGCAGCCTCTGGTTTGCAAATACCTTTCATCTCATCCAGCAGTGATGATGATGTGCTGGGATGATGTGGCAGCAATTATTTATCTGCTGCGTTGGGTTTTCTCCTCCGCACTTGCCAAGAGCCCTAAAGTCAGGCCATAGAGAGGGTGATGCTGACATCTTTACATTTCCATTAAATCTTCCTGCTTCTTCTGAAGGAATTCTAACAGCTCTATTGTCATTTCAGCAGGCATTTCTTTCCTCACTCTCACACTGATAGATTTGGAAGCACTGAATCTACTCCACCAGATTTAGCGAGTTTAAACTTGTCGCAAATAACCTTGTTATCTGATGGCACTCCCCAAAGGAAAACCCCCTCTAAGCCTCCCTTTTCCCAGGTTTCTCAGCATCCTGTCTTATATCCAAAGATGGAACAGGAAAAGCAGGCCTTGGTTACCCTCTGAATGGATTTACACACTTGCTTAATACCATGTAAATAGTGACAAATAAAGCATGGATCTTGTCAAACTTAAGAACTTAGCAAATAAGGATCATTAGAAACAGCAAATAGAGCTGAAGTATCTACTGCCAAGTCAGTGAGAGATCCCACGTCCTGCCTAGCAATCACTCTAAATACATCTTTTCTCCCACTTCATGTGACCTTTCCAGGTCAGCAATGTTGTGTGTTAGTTTAATATTTTAAAACTGGAACTTTACTGGTATTTGGCCTACTTTTTCCTATTTATTTTCTAAACAAATGATAGCCACTCCCTTCTCAAACTAACCTTTTAAGCTTTGCCAGGAGTCTGTGAAGATCACAAGGTATTTTTAAAAAAAGTAAAAGAAAAAAAATCACATGCTCAGGCAAACAAAGCAGGTTGCTGCACTTCCCCCTCCTGCCAGCCCTGCAGCTGGATGTTCAGGATGCTCCAGGAGTTCTCCACTTACTCTAGGAAACACTGCTGAAATCTCATTTTCAGTGAAAAGTGCCAGGATTATGGTAGCACAGCATCTATTCTGAGGCAAACCCATGTAACTTCCCAGCCAAACACCAGGGGGGAAAAAAAAGAAAGAAAGGAGTGAAGCTGTCCCAATTGCTATTTCTACTTGATTGCTTAAAGGCAGCTGGGAAGGCAGGTCCTCAGCCTGAGAGCAGAGCACATCCCAGTTTTAAGGCAAAGGAAATTTGGAAGAAAAAATAGCTCTCTCTTCCCAAGGAAACTTCTGGTTTTTAGAATGTTCATTTTTATTTATTACTGACTCATTGAAAGAACAAAGTATTTTTTTTTTGTGTCTTTTTTTTTTCTTTTTTTTTTTTTCTTTTTTTTTGTTCCCAAACACAGAAAAAAAAAAATGTGGCTAAACCCCAGAAAAATCTTAGAGAAGAGCCAAAAATAATAATAATTTTCAGTTTTCAGAATTTTTTTGTCAGGTTTTTGAAAGAACAACAAATACTTCCCAAGCACTGCTCTCACTTACAAACTTCAGTGGGCTGCACACCATCAGCTTATTTCAGTTACCCCTCTCGTCCATGTCCCCTTTTCCACAACCTCCCCATTTTCCTTCCTTCATTAGTATCCATACTGGTTTTTTTGTTGGTTTTTTTTATCTTCAAAGGGTTGATTGTTTCCCCCCTGGTGCTTCTGCCTCACTTTTAATCCAGCCTGGCTTTGCCTCTTGTACCTATTCTCTTGCAGAGAAAGAATTTTTAAAACTTCAAATTCAATTTTAAGCCCTCTTCACATGAAGAATTACATGGAAAATTGAATTTTCCACTTAAATTCTAAGGAGGAGGCAGTTAACAAGAATTCTTAGGGCAAAACAAACGCAAAAAAATCTGTAAAATACAGTTCCTGGTGGTTTTGTTAGATCAGAACTGTCTAACACTGCTTGGTTTTGGCATAGTCAAATTTATATTGCCACAGAAACCTTGACTTCTGCACATCCTTTCACTTCACTTGAACTGTGCAACCTGAACATTGTGTTTTTCTATCCCAGCTCTTCCAGTCCCCTCCCATCCCTAGAGTATATTTTGGACCAAATTAACTGATGTGTCTATTTAAGTACTATTTCCATAATTTGCTTTTGTTCTTCTATCATTCAAAAGTTGTAGAAGACGTGAAAGTGAGACTTTCTTTTAACCATTTCTATTTCACAGCTCAGTGCCTGCAAATAGCACTTTAAATATGTTTTAGGTACATTTCTACAAAACAAGGCATCTGTGGGTATGTCCAGCCACATGCTAAACGTATCACATAACCACATAGGAAAAATTCAGAACTGAATAATGCCTTCAAAGGCATTTCTGAAGCTGGAACAGCATCAGGAATCTGCTTATTTACGTGGGGAGCTGTGGAGATTGCAGCATGTTGGTACTGCCAACAGATAGAATGATTAGAGTTAAAAACAATATCATCATTTAGATAAGCCTTCCCCTTCAGAGAGTTGCTATTGAACTCGGCTTGAACTTAAATGTTCTCAGCTTGGAAACTGGAATTCCTAAAAAGGCTCATTCAGCCTGCAAAAGCTGAAGGGGAATGAGATGGTATTGATAAAATTGGTCTCATATCAAATATTCTAAGTCACTTGTCTTACATCTGAAGTTCCTTCTAAAGGTCCCTTGTTTCTTGTGTCAGCAGAGCTGCTCTGATCAGCTGCACATCCACTACCACAAAACCCCCAAAATCAGGTTCCTGTACTTCTGACTGGGACTAAACCAGTGGAAGACATGCCAGCATGCAAGACAAGCAACATGTTTTGCAGGAGCTGTTTTCTGAGCTGTCTCAGAATGAAAGTTGATTTTTGAAGTCTGCCCTGAAGTTACTTTGTGGGTAGATATTTATATTTTCCTTTGCAGGGATGCAACAGCTGCCAGTGTAAGTGCTGTGAAAAGGCTTGCAAAGCTTTAATGAGCTTCAACTTCCTAATTAAAAACCACAATGAGCTTTCAGGCCTTGATTTCCCCAATATTACAGGTTGTAGCAGTGATATTTTGTTCAGTCAAGCCTAGCTAAAGGAAAATGCTTATGAGGTTTCCAAGGAGAGAAATAAACAAAATGGAAATGAAGAGGGAACTTGGAACTTTTAAGTGTACGTAATTAAGAAAAAAATACATCCTTCAGATAATTCTGGAAAGTATTAGGAGATATTCATAATTCATAAGCAGTTGTTTGGTTTTCTTTCAAGAAAGGGGGCAGCTTTACATCAAACACTGACTAGCTTTTCCATTAACTTAAGTAAACAAACCAGTATGCTTCAAGTTAAGTGAACATTCTTTTTTTTCCTTTTCTTCCCCCCTTTTTTAAACTTTTTTTTAATTACTGTGTGAATTAGAAATAAGAACAAGACATTTACTTTCAAATAGGAAATTAGTTTGCATGCTATTTCTTCATGTTAAAAGTACTTTGGAACACTCACAAAAACAATGTTAAGCTGAATTTATGGAAATGTTCCATATCAGTTTTGAAGATGATATGCCAGATGTCGGGGAGAGCTCTTTCATCTGCAATAATGGAATAGTTTAATCCACCCTTGTTGTTTTTGAGCACAGTCCAAGTGTATTGGTCATCATGGGTGGGTGATCCTCACTTGGGCAGGCATGAACCAAAAAGCACAAGTTGCTAGACCTCTAGCATAAAATCACAAGAAAGCAACAGCAGGAAATACTCTAGTGAAAGTAAAAATAAGCTATTGCAAAATGTAAATCAAAAGTTTACCATTATGACAACTCATGTTTTGAAGCACTCAGAGACTTGCAGATACATTGCTCTGAATTAGTGGATTGTAATGACTCCATTTATGGCTCCAGCAAAAATAAAGCCAACAATACAAACTTTAAATGAATCTAGATCCATCACAAGCATGGAACATTTTTCTTTTTGATGAGTGGGAAGACTAACAGTTAACAATGTGGTTTTCTGTTGGGGGATTAAAATGCTCTTACCTTTCAGAAACTTCAAACACAAGGACACGTTATTGTTCATGTTCTTATTTTAATGATACACATTGAAGTAGCTTTGGATAGAAAACCCTTTTGGGAGTAGTTTGTGGCCTTGTATCTGACTAACACTGTATCAGCCATACCACTCTGACTTGCAGTGATCATTTTAATTCCTGTGTTACCTGACCAGTGTTTTATGTGCCACACTCATTTAATTCGCTGTGGTTGGATAATGAGGTGTATCCATCTAATTCCAAAGGATTGTGGAATTAGGAGCCATTTCCTCTGTGCAATGCACCTCCCAGAGTGCTTGGTGTGTGCTGGAGATGGAAGGAGCATCTCACATGGAGGCAGAGCGCAGGAGAAAGGAAGAAATGCATTTTCAAATGCATCAGTTCAAAGTTTCATTCATCTTTTTTCTCCTTTCTCAGCTGCCTGCCACTGGCAAGCATGTGGGAGATGTTCTAGTGCTGAAAGCTATGGCTCACTCCTTTATTGAGCTATTCCATGTGATAAGTCAATTTGCTTTGGACATACCAGAGACAATAGATAATTGTGACAGAAAACTGCAGGGCAAGCTCACTTACAACAGCTTGTTAGCTCTGTTCTGTTAATAGAAGAATGCTTTTCCTGTACCTTCCCATTCCTGGAATCACCATGCTTGGGTTACTTGCTCAAATCCACAGAGGTTGCTCACACTTTTGCAGTCCAAATACAAGAATCACACAATGAGTTGCCGTGCATTCAGTTCTCTTTTTGCGCATTTACCACACCAATACTTTGCTTCTCCTGTGTTCTGTCATGACATCCAGGAGCAGTAAGAGATGAATCCACAAGGAACTTGCTTTGCTCCACTCTCAAACTGGAGAGGGGAAATGCTTCAGCACACCAAAGGAGTCGTGCTGTTTTTCAGGAAAATCTCATTAATTTAAACATTCTACCTCACCTATTTGCTTAAATGTAAGTCTTGGCTCTCACATCTCTTTTTCCTGTGCAAACAAGTATTTGTGCAGGTTACCTTCGCTCAACTGTGAAAACTTGTTACCAGGGCAATCAAGCCAATATACCTCACATGAAAGGGCAAAGGAAAATTTAAAAGGGAAAAACCAGCAAAAAAAGGGGAGGTTTTGGGCTGCTGCAGAGCTGTGCAGAAATAGAGAGGGTCCCTCATGACACCACTGGACAGTGACAGCACTTGGAGTGAAGGTCTCTGCATTAGCAGGTTTTGCCACTCCAGGAATGGAAAATTTCTCAAGATATTTCATCTCCTGCTGCCTCCTGCCCTGGTGTTATGTAACAGATTTTATGCTGGGCTCTACCACTACAAAGCACAGCCTCCCAACACCAATGAGTTAAAAGCTGTCTGGGCATCCAGCCCAGATGAATAACATCGCAAATTTTGAAGGAAGTAGCAAGGGAAATAGAAAAGCCTTTGACAGAAATTGTTGATAGCTTGCTAAGACTGGGGAGGGAACCAGGGAATTTGGAGGTTGCTAATGTTCCTATGTGTAAGAAAGAATCAGGGAGGATCCAGGAAACTACATAGCAGTGAGCTTGGCTTCAGTTGCAAAAACAATACAAGAAACATAAATAAGGGACAGAATGCTTAATTTGGTCAAATAAAAAAGCCCATACTCATGGATGAACTGTAGAGGTCTAATTTCTCTAAGTATGTTATCTTCATGTGGTTCTTTCAGTATAAAACATCTTAAAGACAGAATAAAAGTTAATGAAGTGGGCAGAAAGGGAAAGTTTTGACAGAACCCTGGGGTTAAGTAAATTGCCAGTAATGCTGCAGCACCATGAAGATCATTGTGTGTCTGATATCAGACTGTCTGGTGCCATTGCTGACATGGGAGCTGGTGTTTGCTCTTCAGATGAATCCATTAGAAAAATAGACCAAGTCATTTTCTGGCCTCACTCACACTGAGAACTCAAAAAATTTAAACCCATTAAGTAAAATATTTATGGTTTACTTTCAAAACAAACTGAGAACAGGTTCACTGCAGTCCATGACAAGTGCAAAACTGACATCAGTGGAACCATCACCGATTTGGATTTCTGTAAACCATTCAGAAGCTGCTCCACTGGTGTTTCTCAGTGGGGCCAGAAATATGAATTTCAATACCATAAAATATTTTAAGAGCCTTCTTTTTTTATGTGGTGGAATATTAAGATTGCTATGGACCTGGATAGAGAAAAGCAACCTGGAAACATTTTGTTTGGACAGAGGAGGATGTGCGCAGAGAGCAAGAAGATGCTGCAATATTTTGAGAGCCAGTGAGTAGCAACAAGCTGAACACTTCAGTCACAGGAGCAAGACACACTTGAGTTAGTTAAGAAAATGTTCCTCCAGCTCTGAGCACAACATACAGGTATGTGCTGGAAAGGAGGAGAAAAGCTTCAAGTGCTTTAAAATAAGATGAAGGTGGATGTGGATAGCATTTCTTCTCTAAAAGTCTGAAGCCCTGGTGAAATGCATCTCCTGGTTTTATGTGCTGCTTCTAATGATATGAAGCAAATTGCAGAGATTAAGCTGTTGCATAAGTGAGCAAGCAGCATGAGTCAGGGGGTTTGGGAAAAGTGAGTCACAGCGGGAAGGGCACGGAGCCAGGGTTGTAGCTCAGAAAGAGAGACTAGCAAGAAAATTTTAAGGATCTAGATAAGAGCCTGAGAGAATGAAGTGCAGGAGAGAAGCAGAAAAATTACCTCTAAAAGAGGGAGCCATACACGAGGGTTAGAGAAATCTATAGCTAAAAAACAGGTCAGGCAAAATTTTTGTACACAACTGGTGGTTGAAATACAGAGCAGGCTGCCAAAGTCAGCAGTGGAGGGACAGAATTGTGTAAATCACTTCAAGAGGCAGTGAGGGCACATTTTTGGAAAATGAGGGAATCACTGGGTACAGCCATTAGTGAGACTTGTGGAATTAGAACTATGAAATGCAAGTTGATCTATATTTTGAAGGAATACAGGAGCAAGCTCTGTTGCCCTCCATGGTTCTCACACTATGGCTGTAGCACCCTACAAACCTCAGACCACTTGTCTGTGCAACTCAGAGCATTCTCTTAACTTGCAGAGTGTTAGGGATGGCAAAGTCTCCCAAAAGGAACTTTCTAGAACAGCCCCAGAAACTGCTGCAAAAGGCAGTATTTACATCAGGGTGAGTCACTGGGATCTGAATTACCCTATTTACCACAGTACAGTTGAGGACTTCCATCCACATTTCTGGAAGAGCAGTGGAGCTCACACATCAGTTAATTGAGACATAGTGTCCTTAATTATTGTGTTTCTGCCCCACTTCTCGTTAGACTCTGACCTTGACTTTAATTTAAGGATTTTATACGGCAACCTGATAGAGGCCCACACCACCCAACCCATTCTGGGCACAGCAAGGTCTGACCAAGCACAAGCCAGCAGGAAAAACAGAGTGAGATTAAAGACTCTGTCATGATGCTCAGTGAATCTGAATTCAAGTGTTCAGAGAACCTGAATTCTGTGCTTTGTCACATCCTTTCAGTGCAGTATTCTGGATGTAATACTTACAAGCAACAGACAGAAATTAAAGTACTCAATCCAAACCCATTTTGCAAATATTTTTTCTAACCAAAGTACAAATAAATCCCTCAATAAGTTTGATTTTAAGTGGCCTAATGAAAGACTACATAATTATCTGAGTTCAGTTATTACAATGATCAAGACACTGAAGGTAACCCAGCTCCATTTTCAAGTAAAACCGATCTGCAAAAGGATTGTTAAAGACACCCAGACCATTTCAAAGGAATTTTCCACCTACACAGGATGTAACTGTCCAGAGGAACACTGTCTGGGTATAAAAATCAGAGTAACATCATTGATTGGACTCAGAGACACAGAGAGTTTAAGAACTAATCTATATTTCACAGGTTGCATGCATCAATAATCAAACACCATTCAGGTTTTTTAACTACTTAATACAAACTTACAGCCCTTGTTTATGTGTAGTGAACAGCACAACCTTTAGAAATGTTAGCTGAGATTAGAAAATATAAAGAAAAAAAAAAAAGATCACTTTCATTACTAGTTACTGATGTAATTCATATGGCTTACCTGGACAAACAAATGCTTGTACAACATTAGAAATGAAATTTAAACCAAGTTGATGAGGAATAATTTGGGAGTGTTTTCAGGTGTTTTCTTATCAGGTAAGATATTTCCTTAAGGCAGAAGCCTCAGCTATGGAATGCGTTGCTGAAACTGTTCTGGAGATGAACTTTATCATGATGACACTAAATTTGGAAAAGAGGATGTAAAGGAAAGATGCTCAAGAATGAGCCTGTGAAAACCCCATATTTTCTTTCTAGATCTGTTTCTTATACTGCACTCATCACTGTGGTATCTTGAGTGCTTTCCAGTAGTGCATTAAGCAACATGACAAACATCTGTCACATGTCTGTTCTTTCACCCTCTCCCCAGAGGGACAAGTGTGTGCACTGGAGAGCCTTGTTTTAATTTTTTTTTAATTATTATAAATACACATGCATGTAACACATTATTAAACTTTCATGCTAGAGAGGAAAGGTCAGATAAATTTATCTTGCTTTCAGGATCAGAGCTGTGAGCTCTGTGATGTTCCTGTATCACGCCCTTGCCCCAGATTGCAGTGTCTTCTCAGAGACCAAATCATGGCCATGAGTGTCTGCATCAGGCAGAAACAAAAAGTTTGGATTCCCAATGCCTCATTTACTGTTCACACCTAAGCCCAGGGATTCTGTCAAGAAGTATCAAATGGAATGAGGTGGTAGAATTTAGGGAAGAATATGTGCTCTGCGTAACTCCCATCTCATTCCCATATTTGATACAGGCTAAAAGCAGGATTTGATGGAACATCAAAATCCCTGTCAGGTCAGAGAGCACTGCGAGAGCCATGGTAAATCTAGGAATCTCATGGATTGGAAAAGCCTGATTTCAACTGGAAAAATAAGTCCTTATAATAATGGAATGAAGACTTGGGAGTGAATGATTTCCCTACAGGGGGGACATAAGTGGGAAAACAATCTGGAAACTTGAGTTTGGTAAGACTCTGAAGAACTGTAGATAGACAATCTACCCACTCAAGAGCCACAAACACATAATGGGAATCCCAAATCAATCCCCAGCCCCCAGTGTGGGATGGTGCCATTTCCCGCAGGCAGTGAAGGAGGTGTGCATTGATAAATGGATAACTCTGCCTTACCACCTCAGAGAGAACTGGAGCTGCTCTGCCACATACCAAGGAAACTCCAGTGTTGCTGTTGCTTCCTTCCAATGACTCCCACACCTCTATTTCTCCAGTAACTCTCTGGACAGTTAGGAAACACTGTTTCTGTAATGGACAGTGAGCTGGGCCACACTGAGTGCCAAGAGCTGGAGCCTCCTCTCTGGCCTCGCTCACAGGCAGAGCTGCAGCATCACTGCTAAATCCACCAGTGCTCCTTCCCATGCTCCACGAGGGCTGGGCTGCTCTGGGATTGCACCAACACAATCCACATTTGGCACTGCTTTCAGCATGGAAATCTTTGCTTGCTTCCTCACCCCTGTATCAGTCACAACAGTAGGACACATCTGTAACTACTGCAATACTGGAGATGCCAGCACTGAAACCTTTCCAGGTGCCTGTTGTTCTCCTCCCATCATGTTTCCCTCAAACACAACCTTTAGGCCACCAGCCTTGCTCTACCAGCACTGATTTCCCTGCACAGGTGGGAGCAGGCCCACTCCAAGCATGGCAACCTTACCACCCTTCCCTAGGGAAAGCAGGAGGCTGCTCTCCTCACTTGTCTCCCTCCCCTCACTGCCCACCCTCACATCCCACCTTCTATAAACCCAGGTCTTGGCCAGAACATCAAAACCCTCCAAGGGTTTCCAGATGGAGAGGCAGTGAGCAGGCAATAATTGGGAATAATTGTTTTTCTGTCCAGTGCAACTTACCATCAGGGACAGTCCAAGACCATGAGTACATTAGTAAATCTATGCATCATTTCAGCTGGAGTAGCTTATTATTCAATACATCTTAACTAATCCATCTTAAAAGGCAACTCATGTTTACTCATATACGAAGCTCCTAAGGATCAAATAAGCTTTCTTTGTTCTGGCACAGTCTGCAACAAAAAGGACTGGAATTGTACAAGTATTTTATTTCCAGCTTTTGTAGGAGCCAGGAGTACAAAGCTCACAAGGTCCCTGCAAAGACTTGCCTTGAGCTGCCCGATGTTGGGGTGGCAGGAGGTAGCCAGTTGTAGACCCCAAAGTCTTCACACCTGGGAATGTGCTTTTCAGTGTCAGGACACAACAGTGAGTGCAGCAAATCCTGCACCAGCACAGCAGCTTCAGCACTGACACTCTGCAGAAATGCAAAGAGCAGCCTAACGTAAAAGGTCTTTAGCTTCCCTGTCGAATAAAGAGAAGGTGTATGTAAAATACTTGGACATTTGGGGAAAGGGTAAACATTGAGAATTAACTCAAACCGTTGATGGTTTATTTTTTATTGAATCTTGTGGTAGAAATAGTTTTCATTTGTTATGAGAAAGAATTCATCGTTTTTTCCAAAGCACCACCCAGAATCTGCCACTGGTGATGTTCTAACATCCCCAGTGCCTATACAAATAGAGACGTCAGCTGAGATTTGTAAATTAGAGATCATGAGTTTTAAGGAATTTGTTTATTCAGCCTAGAGTCTCCAAATTGTGTACAATGTCAAAATTAAAAAGTCATCTCACTGTACTGTGTCATGTTACAATAAAAAGCTCTCCAATGTTTTGGATGTTCAGATGAGAAAGCAAATTGTAATTCATTTGTCGGCACATGAAGTTTAATTATAATTAAGTACCTCCAGCAGTCATAATGAGCAGGCAAAATGAAAATGCTGTTTTTATACTTGTATAAACCTGCACTGAGTGCAAACTAAAAGCTGCCTGAATTACTCTGAAAAGTATCGGGCTGGAACTTGCAGTTTCAGCTGTACTGCACAAATACAAATATACGTAAACTGTTTCCAGAGACTTGAACAGATTGACTGGATTAGGGGAATTTTCATGGGAATGACAAGAGGCCGATCTCTTCCTGATGAGAAGGCCACCACATACCAAGTTCCAAGTTCCTGTCCAAAGCATGAAGCACAGGAACCATGCAAGAGATCAGCAGAGTCCTTTTAGTACCAGCAAAACAACATATTTCTAACTCCTCTCCTTCTTAAGAAAGAGCTGAACTACATTTGCTGAAATTTTCTGCAGTAATTCAGCATGAAACATCCAACCAGCGTGGGAAAAAAACGAAAACAAAACAGGCAAATGATTCCAATATAATGAAGCTGCAAGAAGTTTACAGAAAATTCTAGACTAAAATATTAACGGTATTTGACAAACAAATGTTTAAAATAACCATATCTAAAAAAATCTACGAAGGCAGTTTACGAGAATCAAAACATTATGAGACTTCTGATAGCTGCAAGTGTTGAGATGACATCTTGGGAGTGCATTTGAACTTTTTTGCCTGCACTTATAGGTACCTTGAAGATGTGTAAAGCATTTCCACAGGCTGAATACCTTAAGTAAATGTAATGACTAATATTGCACTTGTTTTCTTTTTTGTAAAGATATAGATGAATGTACAACTGGAACCCACAATTGTAGACCTGACCAAGTGTGTGTCAATTTAAGAGGGTCCTTCAGCTGCCAGTGCCCTCCAGGCTACCAGAAACGAGGGGACCAGTGTGTTGGTAAGCGTTGCTTTCCATTTAATGGGTTTCTTTCATTATCTGCAGTTACAAACTTCATATTGGTCATACAGTAGTTGGGTATGTGTGGTGTGAAACAGCTGTCTCACTTTGGAATGCAATGGAATAGTCACTTTACCACAGTAATTAATCACTAAAACATGGGATGAGGAGCTATTTTAAGGATAATCAACACTTGGAGTTCACAAGCTGAGTTTTGCTAATAGTTCCCATTGTGTGATTGCTTGTGCTGGGGCATTGCCCAGTGTCCCAGATATTGCCACGAGTCCCAATGGCAGCAAAGCACATCTTTCCCCTGAGATTCAATTCTGGGTCTGTGGGACACTGCACTCCCTCCCCCAGCCCTGTTCCAGGACTGAGCTTTATGAGCACGAATGAAAGAGATGGAAACTGAATGCAGGTACAGGAGAGCTGCATCCTCTAAAACCCAGAAGGCTCTATTCTCCATGCCAAGATAAGCTATTGGCACCCTTGGGAGCCATGCAAGTGTAGCATGGAATTAAATCCAAGTGCAGGGCAAACACTGCATCTCTCCTGTCTCATCCCCAGGTGGGGATATCATACTAAAGTGCTATTGCCCTGTTCCTTCAGCCTGCATTTCACACCTCTTCAATCACCTTTTCAATGCATAAATTGCTTCTAGAGGCACTCCAGCCTTAAGCTTTGGGTTTGTCAGATAATAAAAACAACTATGAAGGAAGAGAGTCACAGCTACACATCAGGAGGTGATACTCAAGACAGCCTCTTCTAAGATACTGCACTGTTTTCATGCAGCTTAGGAGAAAAGGGTTGGGGGTTGGGGTTCTTTTTCCTCGACAGAACTAAAGGTTTTCCTCTTTCAGGGATCCTGCATTTCAAAGTATATAAGAATTTTAAAAATTTTATTCTTAATCCCTTTGGAAAGCCTTGCTAAAGGCCATAGGTAAGAAACTGAGGAGATTTTAGCACACACCTAGAATAACTTCAATTTTTGGGCATGGCTCTTTTTTCAGAATTCCGATCTAAGAGCTTTAGAAATGAACCCAAAAATTCTTACCTCTTTCCTAAGAGATGTAGATCAGTCCCTGAACTGTCAGATTGGTATAAACACAGGTGTATCTGATTTTTCTCAGTTCTCTGTGCAGAAGTAGGATGACTAATTTGGAATGTAGAAGAAACAGGTTTAGAGGAATAGTTTTGGGAGACCACGGATTTATTTTTTAATATCTGGGGTTTATTTGGATTTTTTGTATAGCAGGTAAATTATATTAACATGCAACAGCACTTCTGATATCAAGACTCATGGTCCTA
Organism: Trochalopteron elliotii; assembly: GCA_024734555.1. Lineage (NCBI taxonomy): Eukaryota > Metazoa > Chordata > Aves > Passeriformes > Leiothrichidae > Trochalopteron > Trochalopteron elliotii. The sequence continues at coordinate 3,666,992 of JANPWX010000088.1, forward strand.
AATGAAAGTCTCACTGGAAAACAGGACAGAACTGAGAAGAAATGAAAGTCCTAGACCCTTATACCTAAATGTGAACACATTTATTCATCTAAATCTATCCATGAAGACGTCTGGAAAGTGAAATTTCCCTTCTCCTATTTATGTCAAAACCAAGAATAACACCTGTGTTAAATATTACACACTGACCTAAATTACAAGTACATCCCAACAGTTAGTACTGTCAGCATTTCAGAATAAAGCCTGTCTTTGGGGATTTTATAACAGCTTAGCCAGAAAATGTTCTTGGGGCCAGATCTTGATAGAGGTTCTCCATATGGGAGGAAAGGTTTCTCAAATTTGAAAGAAATTTTTCCAGACTATTTTGGCTTGGAGGTAGAGGAAGGAAAAAGGACACATTTTTAACAATTGGTTGATTTTAATCTAAGTTCACTAACAATTTCTGACTTTTTTCTATTTTTTTTTATTTGCTTGTTCATATCTTGAGAAATGAGTCTTTTCTGAAATGCATGACTGCAGAGAGAATGAATTGTTTTCCAGCATCACTTCAAACAGATTTGGCCCAATTGATCTGATGAATCTCAGCCCTTAGATCTGCCCAGAGCTGATGTGCCTAATCCCACAAGGAAAATTCCCACTGAATAAGAGCCAGATCCTGAAAGCATTTATGTGTATAAATGTATCAAAGCATTGCTCATATGTATAATCCTATTTTTTAAAGTTACTTAAAAGTGCTTAGTCCTGTAAAAGTCAAGGATGGAAATCTACTGTGCCTCCTTAATTTATTCCATTTCCACTTCCAAATTTCTCTCTGCAACAAGAGTTACAGTTACAATTGCTACTGTATGGATAGCCAGGAATTTTCCAGCATAAGACTTTTCATTCAGAATCATCCAAAACACTCCACTAAGTTCAGCCCTAAATTTGACAAGGAAAGGGTTAACTTGTAAAGATTATTTTTTCACTTGATATTAAAACAAACACTTTCCTCATTATAAAAAAAAAAAAAATCTTGGCCTCTTTTTAAACACGTCTATGGTGGAAACAGCTGGAGGTAGGAAACTCAAGATCTGGCATAGATGTGGGAAGTGCCTTTCTTTGTTCCAGTGAATGCTGGTCTGATTTGTGTGAGTGTTGATCCTTTGAAATGTCCCATTGTGTACAAGGCCGAAGCACGGCGTGGATTTCTTCACCAAGCTCCAGCAGGCCATGGCTCAAGGCAGTCACTGCACACACACACACACACACACACACACACACGATAATGGAATAATAAAACATGTTTTCCAGGCAAAACCAAAGCCACTCTCTCCTCCAGGCTCCAGGGAAGCCGTTTAAAATGCAGAGGGGTAAGGGAATGGGGTGGTGCAAATTCTGTGTGGCTGGCAGGTGAAAGCCCTGCTCTGATGCACACCAGGAATGCTGACTCTTGGAAAGGCAGACTGCTCCACCTCAAAAGCAGGGCTGACCTGCAAGGAGAGGCTATGGAAGGCTCTCAGTGCCCGAAAGGCACAGCCAGGTGTGGTGCTGCTGGGTGGGAAGGTATCCAGGACAGGCAGCTGGGGAATGGGAGCAATGGGAAACCCTTGGGGAGCAAGGCAGGGTCTGGGGATCCCTGTGGAAGCACAACCACTTGTTTCCTTTTCAGGCCCATTAATACACTATTCTTGCCATTCCCCTGTACTTGCACAGAAAATCTGGACTGTTCCTAATGGAGCTGAAAAGGTATAGTATGTGCTAGTAGTGCTGCATGTGAGTTTTTGGGAAAATGAGCTCCAAGCCACATTGGCTGCATTCGTCAGCACTGTGTCTGATCATGACAGGGATCAGGGGAAGCTGAACAAAACACTTAGTTTTACCTACACAAAATAAACCAGACCAAGCATGACTGTGGGACTGAGTCAATAAAATAAAGTTGGAATGCACAGGAAGACAAGGACCATAAAAGCTTGTTACAAAACAGTCACTTTACAGGAAAAGTTGAAGTGTATCTTGTAATACCCACGGAAGCAGTCTCCAGTTCACATAAGCTTTCCTCCTGCTTTTAATCAAGTGCAATTAACTTTCCTTGGACAGGAGAGAGCAGCAGGGAAGTGCTGTGCTTTCATGTAAACTAACTGCTGTTTTTTGGTGCCCCAGACATCGATGAGTGCACCCTGCCCCCGTACTGCCACCATCGCTGCGTGAACGCCCCCGGCTCCTACTACTGCCAGTGCAACGCTGGCTTCCAGCTGGCATCCAACAACCACACCTGCGTAGGTAAGGGCTCTCAGCAGCTCCCCCAGACACACAGACACCAGCACACAGCTGCCACGGCGGGAACTGAAAGGGAATAAACAGCCACTGCACTGAGAGGCTCCTCTGCCGGTGATCTGAGAATTACAGGAGGGTTGGAGAAAAATTTAGAGCTTTCTTGAACACCTGCTATTCCAGAGGCATAGCAGATTTCCAAGGAACATCTAAAGTCTCTGAACACATTGTAAAACACGTGGCAAACAAATCATCATAAGCAACAGTATGGCTAAAAGATAAATTCTTGTTTTATCTAAATGCTTAAGCCAGCCAGTAAGCCTTCATCCCCCAAACACGTGTCTAAGCCAATCACTGTTATCTACAACCCTTAGTTTGGTAACACTTTTTCGGAGGGCCGGTATGCTAGCATGAATAAATTGAGAGTGGTCAAACAGGTTTATGCAACACAAGCCTTTGAAGTCTTCACAGCCATGTCTTAGTAGTCCTGCTTTTGTTCTTGTCTTGGTCATGAGGGCTGATTGACAATTTGGTAATTTTTCCTTTCTTTGGGCCTCAATGTTGTGGAGGCAATTAATGTTTGTTCAGATGAGCAGGTAACTACTTTGGACCTGTTGGTAATATAACACAAGCATACCTTCTCCCTAGGTTAGTAAATTAGCTAGGTCTTATCATTGTACACTCAATTAAAAATCTTTCCATAAAAGCTTTTAAAAATTGGCTCTACACATGCAAATCTTTAAAGCAATATCCCTCTGCTAGGGATCAAATTTGATTTAATTTGATTTGCTTTCAAATTTTTTAGTGTAAATATTAATGTAAATGTTGTTAAAGAGCCATACTCCCCCTTCTTTTGTTTTTAAACAATATATGTCCCTCATTATGAACATAAAGGCAACATAAAAAGTAAAACAATATGTGACAAAACAATAAATTTACACTAAGCAAAAATAAATCAAATAATACGTGCAATTAATAATATATAAAAAATAAAATGGTGATTTAAAACAATGCATTATTAGTTCCTTAAATACTATACTATTACCCAGAGTCTACAATAGCTAGTAAGTTTCATTTTAGAGTGAGGGCTTGGAAAACCATTCTTTGGTAGAGGTTTCAAGTTCACTTCAAATGGAGGTTTAGCTATTATGGGTCTAAATTCGGTGAGTCAAAATGACTTGAGTACAGTTTTGGTGGAGAAGATACTTGGGTTTACTGGCATACTTTTTGACCAGCTAAGGCTAGGACTTGGACATGGCCCAGGCCTTAACTGGAAGAGTTACTCTAATATATTCTAAAAGCCTTTTAGTAATAGTAGTTAGGAAAGTTTCTTAAAATAATGCATCTTATAAATAACTATGTAACAGTATATAAAGGTTTGTAAAGCAGTCAGCATTATCATTTATCTTTAGCTAAGTAGTAATAAAGCAAAAAAGGGTATTAAACAGCTTACAACTAATAATAATAATAATAGTATAGAATTGTTACTCATTCTTCAGTGTTATTTATGAAAATAAAACAATAAAATTTATTCTTATGTCTATTAGAAAATCGTTATATCTCATAATTTAATTAATCAAATTTTAACAAAAAATCATTTAGGCTTTATATTATTCATTTGTATAGCAAAAAAAATTATATCTTATAATTTAAACAAATATATTTTAACAAAACTTAAAATCAACTTTAATAAACTTAACTTCACCAAAGCATAACAAAAAATATGGTTAAAACCCTCTTAAAGTTAACATTATTAAGATTAAACAAATATTTATCTTAACAAAAATTGACTTATTTAAACTCTGCAATTGCAAAAAAGTTACTAAAAGTTTGTTATACAATAGTTAAACACCACGGTAAAAAACATGCAGGTAAACAATTTCACCAAAATAACAGCAACATAAATTTATCAGAGGCATTAAACTGCTGTAGCTTTTTAAAATTGCCTATATGATTAAGTTTGGCCTTATAAAAGTAATGGGATATAAATATTGAAGGCTAAAATAATAAAAATTTAGTTATATGATAGTGCCATAGGTTTTACACAAATAACTTGGTTAGGTTAATGGGTTTATAAAACTGAACTTGCATATAAACAGTTACAAAGTTAGGGGTTCAAATTATTCTAAAAAATAAGTTATTATTTATTGTATTTGTGTTCTATCAAGATACTTAAACTGTTTTAATATCAAGTTTAATTTTAATTTAAATGTGGCAAGGAAAAATAATTGTACTTGAATCACTAAATAGCTATACCAAAAAATTCACAATAAAATTACCTTGTTAAAACTATAGAATGAAAAGCAAACAACTGGTAAAGCTGACAGTAAAGTTTCATGTAATAATTATAGCTAAGTCTCAAATAACTACTACAAATAAGGTTCAAAGTTTGTCTTGAATGTGAGCAAAAGAATGTTAAATTTATGACTTAGTCAATCACTTCCAGTGAATCATGCAGTCTTGCTATGTTACCAATATGTCGGAAAACACCACATCCACATAAACACCTTTGGATTTTTCCAGTGACAATCCTGTTAAAAATGATAAATCGCAGGTTAAACTTTAATGGAGTTTCAATTAGTCTGTAGCATTAGTTGGTATTTTCATATGCTGTAGCTTCAGCATGCTGTGCAGGCCATGGTCGTGCTGGCCAGCGCCAGGCAGGGGGGCAGCACCCCCTGCAGCAGTAGCAGCCACAGCCATGGCTCCTGGCAGGCACAATGAGCTTGGGGAAAGATCTGGTTCTTTTCCAGGGTCGGCAGGTCCAGGGTCAGAGGGGTGCTCTCCGTCACCGTCGCTGTCGTTTGGGCAGTAGCCAGCAGCGAATGCCCCTACGGATGACGAGGGGCCCTTCTCTCTCTCACTCGTAGGAGGGGGGGCCATGGGCTGTGTGGAGAGGGGCACAGTCTTTCCCGATCATAAAGAACTCTGAGGTTCTGCCACAAATGGAAGGCAAGAGGCATCCCCTTGATCTCTGGCATGGGCGTTTTCTTGGGCCTTCAGGACCTCAAAAATCACCTGCCAGGAGGGGAGCATTTCTGCAACCGTTTTGTTCCCTTTTGTCTCACAGTCCCACAGTTTCACCCTCACTTGGTCCCACAAATCTGTTGTAAAGATTGTGGACTCGGTAACTCCTGGTAAGTTAACTGCTGTCCACCTCAATGGAAGTTTTAAGTTGTGTGAAGGCAAGGATTTGCCATGCTGTTGTAATAGCTTGGTCATAAGTTCAAAAACGTCTCTTTCCTGAGCAGACCCCATTGTCCCCTGCAGCTCACCTCCTTTCCAGAGGGATTTAGTCGTCTCTGGCCAGCTTCCCCCTTCCTTTCAGGGGCATTTAGTCCTGCAGGGCTCGCCAACAGCAGCTCAGCTAGGCAGACATCTCTAACCTCACAGAGGGCACCAATTGTCGGGCCATTGAAGAGAAGGGGTCCCCATGGTTTGCATCATGAAGCCAATTTTATTAAACACACTGGTAGTTTATATACCTTTCAAGCATAACAACAGCATCTATGTCTCTTAGTAACATTGCTTAGCTATGGGCTAGTACAGACTTGTACAGGTCTGTACTGTCTTGCACACAAACATACATAGGTACACCTCGCTCTCTTCCTTTTTCAGGGTCTTCCCTCAACTTGCCAGGGCTTGTAGCCCTCTAGCACATCTACTTCTGTAATGAGTTCAGCAGTACTTTGAGTCCTGCTTCCAAGTTGTATTCCCACAGCTAAGAGTGACCTTTCAGCTGTGATGCTGCCCTTAGAAATAAAACTCTAAGGGAAGCTGCACAGTAGAGCTTTAAGACTCATGTCAAGTTTGAAATCATAACATCTGCTCTAGAAGGATGAGAGTAATAATAAAAGGTAACTCTGTCTGCAGAAGCACAGAGAGAATGGCTATAAAATCAAGAGACTGATGATGGAGATGGTCAGCTCTTTAGATGTAATTTGTGTATATAAGATCTGTATTATACACATAGAAAAATCAGACTGCATTTTCTAGCTTCCACCATCCCTTCCAAGCATTGCCAAACCTCATCAAGCACCCTGGCACACTGCACAGCTCTGAACTGAGAAAGGAATTGCTTGGTTCTCAGCAAATCATAGGATTTTAAAAATTGGCCATGGACACAACAGAACCACCTGACAGAAGTGACTTATTTGTGCCTTTCCATGGCTCAAATGGAAGGTGGATTCTTTCAGCACTTCACCAAACACCCCTTCCCTGGCTTTCCAGCCTCCCAGCCTCATCAGGTACATTTCTACCAGGTAAAGTGGAGGAAAGCTTAAGGAGAAGTTTCTAAATGCATGGTTGATGCATCAAGATAAATTCTCACATCTGCCACAGCAACACTTGGCAGCTGTACATTTACACATTACAGTTGTGTCACAACTTCTCTGCCTATATTGAAAACAGGTCAATATTTCTTGGAAAATTATCAGAACTGGGGCTTTGGCCACCTAATTTATTCCTCCTGGTAGTATTGGAGGAGGAATGATGTATATCCTTTGCACTGTTGCCAGAAATTAACTCAGAGGAAGAAAAAGACATTGCTATGAGTTTTCCCCTATCATCATTCATTTTCAGGACTAGGAGGCTCATTATGCAGAGAATCCATATCCTGTTCATTGGTTTCATTCTTCTGAGTGCCTCATCTTTGTCAGTTTTTAGGTGGACCTGTAAATTTACAGTGTTGCTAACATTTATAAGGCATGAACTCAAAGGATTTTTTCAAGCACAGCTCTCTACTCATGGAGATATCTGATAAACACAAACATCAATGGAAAACATGCAGGATGGAAGTACAAGGGAAAACACTAAAATCTACAGTCTGACAGGAGCAGCAGTTAATCAACAGTCAGTGCCAAACAAGGGCTATAGATTCCAGAGGTGATTAGACTTTTATAAACTTCTCATTAAAAATTGCTTCTCTTCTCATACCAGTGTCCTCAAAATGTTCTTGGGATGGGCAACACCATGGAAAATGTAGCACAGAAAAATACCTTCCCCCAATATGGTCTAGGTCTTAGAGCTCCGCAGAACTCTACTGGCCTCAAAGGCTCATGTTATAATTGCAAAGGAATTTAAAAGAACAAATTTTCAGAGTAATAAATAGCTCAAATAAATCTTAACCACTGCATGCTGAGAGGTCTTATCAGTATGTGTTCCTTATATCAATTATTTATAGAGACTTGGCATTTCATACCTGAAAAAAAGGAGCTGGAATGTGGAGTTTAATAGCCACATTAAACATTTTTGTGAGAATTCATCACACATTAGAATAACTCTCATTCCTGGAAAAATACTGGTTTTTACATGGAATGTAAAGCACAGATCTAACACTGCTCCAGTGACTGCAGATCTACATTGATAGAGCCAACTGAGCTTCTGCTGAGCAACAGGCTCAGCCTAAGGACTAATCCACCAAGCCTAATTACCACTTACACAAGATAAATATCTAATTTTTTCTTTCAGACATAAATGAATGTGATGCCAACAACCCATGTGCACAGCAGTGCTACAATATCCTGGGTTCTTTCATCTGCCAGTGTAATCCAGGCTTTGAGCTAAGCAGTGACAGAATCAACTGTGAAGGTGGGACTATTTTTTTGTCTTGGAAAAGCAATATTTTTGTTTGTTTTTGTTTTTCCAGAAGCCTTTCTGTGAACTAAGGGACAGAACTGAAGTGGAGACACCCTGGGGGTAGAATTTGTAGCCAAAATCCTTAAGATATTTCTTTTTTATGGTACAAAGGGAGCTAATTCACACCTGAGTAGCTGCAGCTGCTTTCAGGTACAGGTAGGAAGGGGTCTATACTATGCTATACTATAGCAAGTGCAAAACAGGACTGAGATTGCTGCACTTCAGATCCTAAGTGGGAAAAAAGAGGTTTCTAAACCCTGATTGCACAAACTCCCTGGAATTGTGGGTGGTCTAATGCTGATGACCATTAAATAACTCGGAAAGGAATGCACACCAAAAACAAGGGCAATTTTGTGTGTTGTTAGGCTCCTCTGAAAACAAAACCTCCAATTTCTGATTTTAAGGGAGCAACAAATGTACTTTTGAGGTGCTTTGCAGCCTGTGTACACAAGCAGCATGTCTTCTGATGATTATACAATCAACACTTTATTTCCTCTGCCAGAGGCTCCACAGGAATGCCCTAATCTCCTTTTGGACACATGATGACCTCACCTTTAGAGCCCACATCCTTTCTACCAGCCTTGGAGCCAGAGAGCTCCCTGCTTCTCCCCTGCCCTCCCCAACGAGCTGGAAGAGCTGTTACAGATGCTCCCTCTGCTAAGCCAAGCTGCTTAAGCTAATCCTATTTGAACAGAACAGGGAACAGCAAGTATGCAGCCTCCAAGGACATCCCTGACCCCAGCCCAAGAGCTGGGCTCAGCTCAGAGGTAGGAGGAGGGAGCTCTGTGCTTTCCAAGCCAAGTCCTCCTCTTGATGGGTTTAAATTAATTTCCTGGTGATGGCATACAGTGTTCAGTTCTGTTTCACACCAGGCTTCCCTCACGAGGGACTGATGGATACACAAGGATAAAAAAGCAGGAAAATGGTATCCACTGATTATTATTAGAAGGCAAAAAAGACCTTTCCCTCTCTCCCAGAGAGCTACTCCATGAGCATAGGGCACAAGTACAAAGGCAACATTTTTGCCTTACTAACTAATCTCACAGCTGTGGGTTTTTTCCTCAAAGTCATCACATTTTGGAATACTGCAAGTATACACAATTTCAAGAGTTATTTTCCTAAACCTGTTCTGAAGTCTAATTTAGCTTCTGCTTCTTCAAATCCAAAATTCTTCTTTTGGAGGATTACTAACAAAATCCCAGTAGAGCTCACCCTTCCATTCTCAAGGTGTTAAGCAGCACACTTCAGGTTTTGGATAATACCTTTTAGATTTTTTTCCCCAAGCATTTGGTTATTATATTTAGTTCTGGAACAAGATAAATTTTAAAAGCAAATAACACAAAGCTCTTTTGCTCTCTGCAGACACTGACGAATGCAGAACCTCAAGTTACCTATGTCAGTACCAGTGTGTCAACGAACCAGGGAAGTTCTCCTGTGTGTGCCCCGAAGGATACCAGGTAGTAGGAGGCAGGACATGCCAAGGTAAGTGCCCTCCCCTTGGCACACTCAGCCCTGCATTATTTACACCACTTCAGGCAAGGCTAAGGGTGATTGCTAGCTGAATGGCTGTATTGCATAACAGGATTACTGTGCTGATAGCAGAAGATATGTTGATAAAGCACTTGATGAATCATTAAATATCTTCCAATTGCATTTGAATCCTTCAGCTCAAACTCCAAGTCCTTTGGATTCCTAGGACAAAATTTCAGTTTTTGCAACCCGCAGGTAAAACTTGTCTTGGATGTCAAGGTAGTGGTTCTAAATTTGAGATAAACATCTCTGAATAAATCCAGGTCATTTTTTACAGACATGAAACATGGCTTTATATCATGTTTCTTTTCAGAGAGATTCCTAAATCCAGTCACAGTAGAAATTAAAGATATGTTTCTTCTGATAACAAGAGAAAAAAAATGCAAGCCTTCAGCAGTTTAGATAATTCATGTGTAGAAAAATAAATGTTCTGGCCAGATGCCACCAAATGCCAGGATTTTCAAGTCTTTTCTGTGGTGCTAAAAGTCTCTGCATCTTATTAGAGATTATTGCAGAACAATATATTAAGTGCAAGAACTATTGCTTCTGTAATGCGGAACCTGATTTAATAGTATGTATTTTTAGAAATAAAGAGGTGTGATAATTAGGGGCAGAAAACATGAGAAAATAACTCTTCCTTATCAGTATTTTGTCTTACAAAATCCTGATTAACTTCTTTCCCTTCTGAAGAACAGCAGCTGACTCTTAGCATTGCAGGATGGTTGATTTAAGTATCTAAAAACCTGTTTGTGCCTTCCAAAAGATTACATTTGGATAAAGCCTTTCTGTGCCTATGTGAAATTCAGGAGACCATGTGGGTAGACAGAGGGGCTCTGGCACTGACAGGAAACAGAGTATTAATATAGTGCATGGCTCTCAGTCCTCACCTCCCTTCAGGGTTCTTTTCCCAGGCAAGAGAAGAAGCGCTACTTTGCACAATAAATGAGTTTTCACTATTCCTGCTAAAGCTATTTTGGTGAAAATGTAGCCATTAATGGAGTACCTTAGAACATGAAACCCAGGTTATAATAACTGAGAAGCTGCAAAAGGCAGGTAATCACAATTCTTTCTTGAGACATTTTTCCTCTGTCTCTAGGATACCTTCTGCTGTGAAATCATTCTTTGCTAATTATAAACTTGACAGCATTTCCACAGTTGCATTATATATGATTAATGTACATCTCCAGTCAGCTAAAAACATTCAGTCTTGCTTAACAGCCAATAAGCAAGTTTATTCCACTTCTGCATAGCGGAACCTTTTATAGCTGGGTCCCAGGAAACAAGACAAGGACAAGAACATGGAAAGCTGATGGGTTTCAACAGATAAGCAGGCTTTTCTGTAGTACCTTTGCAGTAACCCCATTTCCATCTGCTTTGACACAGTTCCTCCTCCTTCCTCCTAGATATAAATGAGTGTGAGACCAATAATGAATGCAGAGAGGATGAAATCTGCTGGAATTACCATGGAGGGTTCCGTTGTTACCCCAGAAATCCTTGCCAAGAGCCCTACGTCCTTACCTCAGAGAAGTAAGGGAAAAAATAAATCTTGTGGTTTTAAGCTCATCCTCAAGAGGGGACATGATGGAATGAACCAGAAAATGGTATTTTAATGTCTTTTCCTGTGCTCTTACCCCTGTTTGTGTGGCAGCCGCTGCGTGTGCCCAGTGTCCAACGCCATTTGCCGGGAGCTGCCCTACTCGGTGGTGTACAAGTACATGAGCATCCGCTCCGACAGGACCGTGCCCTCCGACATCTTCCAGATCCAGGCCACCACCATCTACCCCAATACCATCAACACCTTCAGGATCAAGTCTGGCAATGAGAATGGAGAATTCTACCTGAGGGTGAGTACTGGGGACACTCAGACCCTGCCTCCACACTGCCCCGTCCTTGTGACAACCCCAAATGTCTCCATAAGGCTTCCACAACGCCCCAAAGTTCAGCAGCTTTTTGGTGCTTCCTTACTAAGTGTGCTTCGTTTCCAGTTTTTAACAAGGCTTTTACTTTCCTACCTGAAAACCCTAAACTGTGAATCCAACTGTTTCTTTCAACTCAGGAATATTTAGCAATCCTGGGACACACGTGTCAGATTGACATGAAGTAACTCCCTGCCTTCCCCTCTCTGTACTAACACCTTAGATAAATCTATTTAGGACACAATTATTGAAAGACTCCTTGTACTATTGCCTTAATTTCATTTCTCATTTTGCAAAAGAAGAAATCAATAACAGCATTCGAGAAACCTGTGCCCTATCCCAAGTTAAGCTCAGGCCAACTTACAGTGGTTTTATGTTGAGACATAATTAAACCTTTATTTCCCATAATGAAAACCAAGGAAGTTCAAAATATTTGGGATAGCAGTATTTCCTTCTAGTGGGATACATTCAAGTAGATACACATGAAGTGTCTAGAACATCTACTTTTTAAGAGGTTTTTTGGGGAAGAAATCTCATTTTCTTGAACCCCTATAATATTTAAAAATTCCTGGGAAACCCTTTTTCCTTCCTATGTGGCTTTACACTCAGTAAAACAGATTCACCACAAAAATCTAATATCAGAAATACAGTATTTGGGAGGTTTTAATGTTTAATTATTTTCCTTCAAGTCAGGAGATTACGGGCTTTTGATAGTACATCCAACAAGTGGTATTGCCATTTACACCATGTTTACCCAAGGTGGGAATAGGAAACTACTCATTCATATATCGTTTGTTTTGACATAACAAATCCAACAGAAAGCATTGGGTTGCACGTTACACATCAAAACCCCCTAACTACACCAAATAGAAACAGATATTTGCTTAAAATAAAAACAAGATCACTGCAGGTCCTACTTGGGCTAGACCCCAGTGTGGCCCTCAGACTGACCCTTGGAGTAACAATTCCCATCTCCTGTTGCCACCCAGCAAGAAATCACAGGCCTTTAATAAGGAAGCACGTGTTTATTCCTGCCAGGGGACTGTGGTAAACAAAAGCTTACTTGGAAGTTATTCCTACTGTTGTAGTAAAATGCTGAGCTGGCTCCTGGATGCAACAGATGGATTGGATTCATCTGTGCACCCAGTTCATGTGACACAGGGAGAAAATATTTGTAGTAGGCAAAGGGAGAGATGGAGTTGACCCTTTTATCATCATCTGGAAAAGACAAAGCTGTTTGACAAACCAGCAGCATCACCCCAGAATGGGAAAGCTTTGAAGCAGAACAAGATGGGGGGATAGCAAGAGGCACACAAAACTTCCCAGCATTTACAAGCACAGCACAACTTCTGGAGTATGAGCCACGAGACAGAAGACAGATTTTGAGTTTCCCTCAACTGAACAAACTACCTCACTGTTAAACACATTACGGCTCTTGTTTTACTTATTCTCTCTCTGTTTTAACTCCATCTACCAGCTTTTAAAATAAAGACCATCCTTGGATAGATTACCACCTCCCACATCCTTTGGTGGGGTCAGCATAACCAGGAACAGATTTTGCAGCGCAGTTTATTCCTCTAGGCCTCAGTCAGGTGGAGTTTTCCCTGCAGCACAGCCAGGTGTGAGATTAGTCATGGCCCTTAGGAAGTGTTAAAAGCACCCTCGCCTGGTGCATGCCTGTGCTGAGACAGCTGGGAGTTGCTGTGGGTTGGACTGAGCTGGGCTTTGTCGTGTTGTTGTTGCAGCAAACCAGTGCGGTGAGCGCGATGCTGGTGCTGGTGAAGTCCCTGTCAGGCCCCAGGGAGCACATCGTGGACCTGGAGATGCTGACAGTGAACAGCCTGAATTACCGCACGAGCTCGGTGCTGAGGCTAACGATCATCGTGGGACCTTACGCCTTTTAGTGTTTGCAATAACCCTCCACTGGCACCCGCAGCAGCCAAAGAATATTATCGGAAAGAAAGCACTTACTATTTTTATTTATAGATTTTGCTCTCTTTTTTAAAAGAATTTGTTTAGTAAGTTGATATCTCTTATTCACACATTACACCTGTAATTCCAAATTAGTAGATGTGTTCCATAGTATAACATGGGCATTGTCACTTTCTGTATAAAGATTTAAATCTTTTTTTATTACCTTCCTTGGACTAGATACATGCGATGCTTTTATATGAGAACTGTATGTTCATACTATCCTGTAAAACTTCACACACCCTTCCTAGCCACATAGGTCATGCAATTTAAAAGTTTTGTTTTTATTTTAAATTCTAATGCAGCTACACTGAATCTCAAAAAAGAAAAAAATTATGTAGTATGAATGATACACAAAGTAACGGTTATCTGATAAACTAAAATATATTTCTTATTTTTAACTACTTCGTAACAAAAGGTAACAGTAAATAAAAATCTATTTCTGTAGACATTTATGTGCTATCACAGTTGTTTTTTCTAATCTGGGTTGGAGGTAAAGTGACATTGTGAGAAATGCTTTGCATCAGGTTTTTGTATGCAGATTGTGTTAACCATACCATGAAATAACATTATGCTCTGTCCAAGAAAAATAGACCATAGGAAGAAAATGTCTCCAACAAAGAAAGAAACTCCAAGTGGGAAATCACCAGGCAGGGCACAAATGTCCATGAGAACACTGTTGGTAGTTACTGCTCAGAGGGATGCAGCATTTTCAGACTGAAGTTAACATACTATTTTTTCAGAAATATTATGTTGTATACTAAGAATTGAGTGCATCTTCTTATTAAGTTATATCCTTTTCAGGCACTCGGTCCTGTTCTTGCTCTTACAACTCAGATGTATCATGTACAGTGTTCATAAAATTTATTTCTAATTCAAGAACTAATAACATCTTTTGTAATATGTAAAATCTTATTTCTTGTTTAAAATGTAGTAGTTAATCCTCTGATGTACAAAATTTTTAATAAAGATCTCTTACCATATTGTATTTGGTATATTTTGAGGTAGTTTGTTATTACTACTGTTATTGTCACATACTGTGGGAGTTGGCAAAGCCATGTTGAGGTCTGAACAGTCGGATGGATCGAGATCTCAGCCCATACAGGATGAGTTCTTGGCAGACTAAAAAAACACAATTCCTCTGTAGAAGGACAAATCTGCTGCCTACTGAGATTTAGTTTCACTGACAGCAAAAGTTCACTCCAGAACAAAACTTAGAACAGGCCACAACCACTGTGGTTGAGGGCAACACATCCCCCTGCCTGGGCAGACTGCAGAGCGGGACCCCATTATCCAATGATCATTCCTTCAGGAAGCCGTTTGTGCCTTTAAACAAACCCTTCATCTGCCAAAAGGCTCGGAGCATGTGGCTGAAGCACAGGCCAAAAAATGGTGCTGATGCTGAGTCACGTTCTCTTTGCTTGGGGCCTGGAGCAGTGGGGTGAGATTCCTGGCACCCCTCATCCCTCTCCACGGGGAGGGGCTCACCAGGATAAATCCAGTTGCTCCATAGTAGGATTTAACTGGAGCTTACCATGGTGAAAAGTCTGCTACCGAGTTTGGCTTGTAGGGAGCTCCTTCCTCCCCATTCATCGCTACAAATCGACTCGGTCTGAAAGGCAGCTCCTCGTTCCATACAAGCACTGAGCAAGATGTCTCCAGCCTCCTGCTCCTCCATGCAATTCCCGTGGCAAACAACACATGCTCACCTCTATGTGTCCTTGAATTAACTTTTTCTCTCAATGCGGGTTGTCCTCACAAATGAGCTGTGCCGCTGCTCAGGCACCCCCTCCACCCCCAACATCAGCACCGTTCTTTTACACCAACTTTTAGCTTCCAAATTGTGCAATTCAGTGTTGCCCACTCCAAGAAAATCAGTTTTAATGCTTTTAAGTTTAAAATGGGCAGTTCTCTCTTGAGAGGTGCCCAGAGGAGGCTCAAGTGGCTTTGCCTCCTTAAGACCCCAGACTTGAAGGACACCAGGCTGGTCCCTGGAGCAAATTAAGGAACCACAAATCATCCCTGAAGTTTCCAAACTGCCAGGCTCTGCCCCAAGGATTTATTCTACCAGTTTTTATATCAGTTTCACCAACAGCCCTGTTAAGCCTTCCTTTTAAATCTCTGCTCATCTGACAGCAACTCAAAACTGATCATTATATATAATTATAATATATAATTATATATATTTATACACGTCTCAAATGGCAGGAGCAGCAGAGGCAGTTGTACCTCATACACGTGCCCAAGTCATTCTCAGCCTGCACAGTCCTGCACACCTCACTGTGCAGGATACTTGGCTCAATCCATTTTATTTACACACAACTGTCCTGCTGCCCTGCTCCCTGTCTGTTTGCAATATTCAGGTGTCCAGCGGACCACTGAGAGCCCCAGCTGGCTGAGTCAGAGGTTGTCACACAGCTCAGAAGTGCAGATCCAGCCATTTGTCACTATTCTGCAGGCTGGTCGAGCCTGAAGGCAGTCACTGGGTGTGGGCAGCTCTTCCATGACAGCCAGGAGCTGGAATAACAGCAGCCCCTCCAAACCAAAACAGGAGCAGAGCTGAGCTGTGCAGAAACTGGCAGGGGGTGGTTGGTTTTGTTTTGGGTAGGGGTGGGGTACATGACTGAGCCTGAAAGGAGCCCACAGTCAGAATGAGAAGATGGTTCAGAGCCTGAACAAGGAGAGCTTTTGTACACCAAAAACCTGCACGTTTTCAGGAGGGAAACCTACAGGTCCTCCAATTCTCCAAGCAAGCAGAGCTTCACCTGCTCCCTGCAAATTGTATGAAAGTGCATCAAACATGCAAGAAGAGTTTTAAGAGCTACTTGGATTATAAGGGACACTGAAATCCCAAAAAATTATACGAGAGCAGAGTGTTTACTCAGCGTTCTCTGTATCCCACTGCCATGACCATTACCAAGAGCACACTCCAGGAAGGATTCTCATATAAATCTGTCAATGTTGGAGAAGAATCTAAATCAGGATCACATGCAAAGTTTAGTATCTTCTCAGAAACAGAAAACAGGGAGAAAAGAGAGGAAATAAATGGGATTGAGTAAACAGAACTTAAGGAAATCAAAATGCAAGTCATTCACTTCCCCAGGACCACCTGAACACAGTGCAGTGGGATTATTTTGCTTGGAAGGCTCACAAATGCAAGTTTGTTGTTGAATCCTGTTTCCATGGCTGCAATAAGTTGCTTGTGTTTTGAATGATCATCCGTGATTCTAACTTTATAAGTCCCCTAATAAAATATAGAACAGCTGCTGCCCCAGTCAGCTGTTGAACATATGGAGTCCACCAGGGACAAAGCCCACTGTTAACACTGAGAATTATTTTTAACGCCCTCACATATCTAAACCTCCCCATCATCTCAGCAAAATGGCACAACTCCACACTTCCCAGCTGGGGGAACACCTGCGTCATGCAAAACTGAACTGGGATGCATCTGCTGCAAAATCGAATTTTATTTCATCTGGCCAGCAGAAAAAAAGTGATCAGCCTCAGTGAATAGGGCAAAAAGTTAACTGTGTTTTATATCTGGGGAAAAGCAGATGTCTAGTTAAGATGTTTATACAGCAAACATTTCTGTATATATTAGGAGGAAAGAGAGCTGTTTAATAAAACAGGGTTGGGTTAGAGTTGCCAAAGCAAATTTGAAGGGCAGGACAACAGCTTTTGTGATTTTTGCATGGGAAAAGATATGAAATCCTGGTTTATATTGATATTGATTATGTGCATTGAACAAGGAATTTTTTTAAAGTAAGTTAAAATTAACTCTTTAAAGCCTCACCCTTACTGTATGTGTTTGCTCAGCAGAAAAAACTGCAAACATCATGTCACAGAAAAATGACAAGGTAGCATTGAAAGCACTCCCTAACTCATTCTCTGCTATCTCAGCAATCACCTTGATGCTGGATGAGGGACCAAGACACCCAGCAATGTTTCCTGCCGACCAAAATACTGGAATCAGGTGAGCTCCAGGTTTTGTTTGCAAACATATTCACTTTGTCAGTCACAAGCTTTCTCATGAGATAAATTATTTTGCTTTCTGATCCAGAATCCTAATGGTCCCAGAAGCAACATCAGCATTCCACATCTCTGCTCCCTCACAGAAATGCATCTGGATAATTAATATTTTTCAATACTAGTAATATTTTTTGTAATTTCTACATAATCACACAGTACATATGTATTCAAACAGGATACATTCAAAAAGGTGCAGTTCTCAGCTAAGCATCCAGCAGCTCCTGCCCTGCAAACACACTCTGCTGCACTTCATTGCATTGCTGTAATAAAACATTCTTTTTTCTCTCCCTCCAACCCTTAAGACACCCTCTAAAGCTTATGCAGGTCCATAAAAACTCCCAAAGCAAAGACATGGCCCATCCTCATCCATACACCTGAACAAGCACACAGAAATGGAGCAGCCTGCCAGCGGGTTGACAAAAGCAACATATTTATACTGTTAAACTTTGAAACCACAGCCACAGAAGTTACACAGACACCTTAAGGTTTAAATTCTGCCAGTGCCACTCCAGAAACATCTGAAACTGTGACCACCTCCTCTGGAGGGTCACATTTTCTTCTTGCACTAGAGTGTTTCTGGAGTATCTCTA
>JANPWX010000088.1:3699817-3713873 GCA_024734555.1 Trochalopteron elliotii
AGGCTGATGGGGCCAAGAATGGGTCCCACACATTAGGGAGACCAGAAAAAAACAATAATGCCATGGCAAAAAAAATTAAGTGAAACTTTCTATTGCATGCCTGGAGGAGGAATTTGACACAACAGCATTGTGCCAGAGCTGTTCTTACAGGCAACGTATCAAAGGACCTGCTCCGGAGTAAGGAGTGGATAAAAGAAGGGGAACAGAATACTTTGCTAATGATATCCAGCTGTTCAGGTAAAGAGGAGCATCCTCTGGAAAACAGAGCCCTTACAGTGCTCTGCATATTGAGCAGGAAATGGCAAATAAAACCAAAGGGGATAAATGCAAAGTGATGCACATGCACGAAGTTATCCCAGCTTTATTTGAACACCAAAGGCCTCTGCACTGACCACCACCTCCCAGGAGACCACCAGGGTTATGACAGACCATGCAAAGAGGAAACCACAACTCCACAAAGCTAATCCAGCATCAGGAATAACTGGGGATCAGAGCAGGGAATGAAGCTGAACCTTCACACACTTGTGCAAATGCACTACAGCATAAACACAGCTTGGAGCTTGGGGTCTGTACCGTCTTACAGCAGGATGCTGGGAATATTAAAGCCCAGACCAGGCTGAGATTTAACTGCACAGATTCACAGCAAAGCCTCCCAAGAGCCATTAAATACGTGGCTGTCCTGGACAGGAGCTCTTCCCCTGGCACCCACAGGCGTGGGGGAAGCATTTCCAGTTTGCCATCGGCAGCTCCAGAGCTGTTGCATGTCCTTGCCAGGAGCTCTGCCGTCAGCACCAGCTCTTATGAGGCCAAATGCCCAAAACCTGGAAATCCCACCAAAAGAAGAAGGGAGCAGCCTGCACAGAGCATGCTGGTGCTGCCTCCATCGCCTGCATTAGTGAGGTTTTTGTGTAGTTGCTGCCAGCACTGGGTTCGGTGCCCAAATATCACACCCAGCTCAGCAGTGGCCACACCTGCATCAAAGCCAACTCAGCCAGCAGCAAATGTTTGTAAAAAAAAAAGTCACCTTCAAGGGAGAAAGACTTCACTTCTGCCCAGTTTAAAGGCACTGCCTGGGAGAAGGCAGCAGGAACCAGGGCACTGCAGATAATGGTGTTTCCAGGAAAGCTGTTTCTGCACACACTAATTAGGTATGGATTGATTTTTGGAGTGATTAAAACAGATTTGCATTTGCCGCTTTCTCTCCCCAAAATAAAACTGGTTTCGGACAATTTTGTGACCCAGGGCCAGTCCAGAGACTGTCCCCCAAAATTTAGTAGAGCTGTTTTGTTTCAGGAGAACTCTACAAGCTGGCAGAGGTAGGTAGGCAGAGGAACATGAACCAACATGCCAAGAACTCCCTGCAAGGCCTGTGATTTTGTACTAAAAACTGAATCACAAGGATCAAAATAGTAACATGAAACTTTAATGGGGTCAGGAGATTTCTGCCTCTGCTCTGGTATGCTGAGGAGGAAAGATCTGCATTGTACAGTGAATATCTCCAATAAAGCACTGAAAATTCATGGACAATCAACCATACCAGGCTGAAAGCTAACCAGTTCTAACAAGTAAACATTTTGCAGGAATATGTTTTCTTACTGGTTTTAAAAACTCATTAGCCACATTCTCTGGGGTGACAGAACCTAAGAGGCCACAGTGACATTCCTTTGAAGCTTCACTTTGTGCTTTGCACAAAGGCTGCTTGCATACGAGGGTAAAGAAAAGCTGGAGAGGCACCACACTCACCTCACAGCCATCAAAGACAGTGATAAAGCTCTCCTGAAGGATTACTCATACATACTTGCTACAGATGTATGACACATGAAGAAATGAGGATCCAGTCAGTACCAACATCCCACCCAAATCCATCTGCCTGCAGATACCTAGGTAATGGAAATATGTCTCTAAACTGGCAGCTTGTTGGCCCAAAAGAAAGCACTTAAGTCACTATTCATTTTGTACCTAGGTCAAAATCCCTAAACCAGGCTATTTGCAAATGTTAAGTCCAGTAGCTTGGTATGTATCTCTTCCCCAGATCGGGATAAGCATTAACCAGGTCAGGAAAAAACCAAAACATTCATCAAATTTCCAGATTTCAGTTTTTAGCCTCTATTACTGAATTTACAAAATTATTTTGACTTTGAGCACTGAGTGTTCAAGGACATTTTCGAGAAGGGTGGAACACCCCCAGCCCTTTTTACTCTGCCTCTTCAATTGGCTTTGGGCAGCACCACAACACATTCTCCATCACAGCATATTTTTATTTGAATTTAACCCTTCCACTGCTGTTACACTGCTGCAGGGATATTTTTTAGCTCTGCACAGCAGAATATTTCTTTGCCTCTGGGATCCCCCCGAATTTGCACACACTCAGACACTTGGGATTCAAGGCTTTTGTTCTGATTGCTCCTGACCACCATCACCCAAAATGAAAATACAGTGCTCCAGGAGGGGAAAATACTTTCTAGAAATTTAGATGATCAGCCTGGCCTTGAAAATTAGACAGTGCTTTCAAGCAGTGGAAGGTATTTGGTGATGAGGGGGTGCTGCCACACAATGCTGCTAATACTTCTAACACAAATCACCTATTATTTTACCCCACGTGGCCTTGCTACAGTGCATCTTTCACAGTTCTAGTTCTCCAAAATATCTGGTCTGTTTGCAAGGCCATCACTTGAAACATGTTTCCAGTTCAATTTCTCTGTCAGCATCTTCTCTATTCCATAGCCATTCCAAGTCAGCACACCTTATCTCAGAGTTTGCATATGTATGTGTAAGACTGTGTGAGATTTCAGTCAAGCTTTAAGAGTCCTCTACAAATCCATTTCTCACAGGACACCTCCTGATTTAACTTTTTAGCTGTGCCAAAAATGACCAAGTACTACGGAAGGGTGTGCATCTGTCCCCGCTCTCTACCCTGCCCTTCCTAGTCATGGCATGGGGGGCCTGAAGCAACTTCTGATAGAGGACAAGGTGAAGGCCGAGCAGGGCTCAGCCTCACCAAAAGGTGAGCGGGGAGCTGGGCTGCTCTCTGGTGGGAGGAAGGGTCTTGAGCCGGCCTAGAGAGCCTGTGCACATTCTCAGGGAACAGTTCTGCCCTGCATGTGCCCCCTGCAATGAGCTGTGCTGCTCCCAGTGCCCTGTGTAGCTGTAGGGCTGCTCAGCCGTGGGGCAGGGAGAGGAGCAGGAGGGTGCATGTGCAGCTGAGCCCTCCCTGGAAAGCACAGGGCTCTGGGCTCCCTGCTGTCCCAGGGCAGCCCAGAGGCCAGGGTGTTCTAGCGGTGGCTCTGTGGAAGTGGGCCAGGGTGTCCCTCTGGCCTGCCTCAAGTGGCTTCCAGCAGGAGCATGTTTCCCTATGCATCTGTTTAGAATTTTCCAGGAAATCTGTCCCATGAAATACAGAGTTTCAGATGGTTTAGGTTTGCATTGCAGCCTCTGTTGCATTTTGCATGTCCATTTTGCAGACCTGACTGACTGCAGTAGTCCCAGGAAGGTTACCTTTGGGTCTGTAGTTTTCCTGCCAACTTCCCAGATGCTCTTGTCTTCCGAGGCCTTGCCTTCCATCCAGAATTGCCCTCCTTCCTCAAAGCTCCTATTACACTCTCCCTTATTTTTAAGCTGACTATTCTGCAAGGGAAAAAGTCCTGATTTAGGACACTGGGTTTTTTTCTACTTTGCCACCTCTTGATTTTATCCTCTGTGAAGCTATTGTATAGAATGATTAGTTCTCTGAATTTTAACAGTTCTGTTGGAGAGTATTTCAGAATGAGCTATATTGTTCTCATTGCATTAAGAAAATCAGCCTTTAGTCAGCCTGGCCCAAAAGTGGCCCAATCTCATACAGTTTAGATTGAAAATCCTTGGGGAAGACGGGTTATCCAGTGTCAAGAACATAGTTCACGTTTGGGTAACACTCCTGCATTCCCTAGCTTTTCTTTTAATATCCTCTAAAATATTCCAACAAAGAGAAGAAAATGTTGATCTAAATGCATACAGGTATTAGAACCCAGGACTTCTTTTAGGAACAGGGAAGAAGATGTTTACTAAAATCAGCATAAGGGCAGATAAGAACCTCTGTCAAGAGCAGTCTCCATCTCTGCCCTTCTCTATCAAACACAGAGGCTCTCCAGCATCCAGGGCCTGAGGCCTTCATCATGCAGCACGTTTCATTCTGCTGGTCAACAGAGTAATGTCATGTCTGCTGCCACTAGCCCATCCATTGGGAGAGGGTCTAGCATATGTACCTTGCTGCTCTCATACACAATCCCTGTGTCTTATGAGAGCTCTGCAGTCTGGAACCTGTCTTGCCTGGTACCCAGCATGGCGTTTCTGGGGGCTTGAAGTGTGCCAGAGATTTACAGGAACCTTTGTTTCCATTACCAGGCCTCCCACTGAGCCAGGCCAAGGAGATGGGTCATCCCACCTGTCCTGGTCTTACCAGGGACGAAGAGCTGAGGGATGCAGTTGGAAAGGTAAGGGATAAGGACAGGGATGAGCCGACTTCTTTTCCAGGGGCTGTTTAGTGCTTGGCGCAAAGTCATAATCTTCCACTCCTGGGGGATGGATATTCTCTTGGGAAAATATCTGAGAGCCACAGAGCAATTGGTTGGTTGTTTGCTGTGGTGTCAAAGACAGTGGTTTGGAGATGGTGCTAAGCTCATGCCAGAAGCATTCTTTATGTGCAAAGGCTGTTTTAGAGAAGTTGTGAATGGCAGAGCAAACGACACACCAGTGAAGGTGGGCAGAGTGGACCGTCAGAAGCAGAGAAGCAAAGATTCTAACGTTGTGTGCAAGCAAGGCTGCAAGATCAAATGGGAGAGTTTGATTTTTTTCCTGGTTACCTTTCTGGCTGTATCTCAGAGCGCTCTTCTTCTCAGATTTTCTGCTCATTAACATCAATGTTTCTGCAACTTAATTTTCATGTGACTCCTCTTCTTGGTCTCCTGGTCTCGGAGACCAAGTCCTTCAGAGTCCTTGTGAGCTGAGTCCTTCAGAAGCCAGGAAGTGAGAAACAGCTGCAATTGCTGGCCATGAGTGTTAAGCAACAGCTAATTGCTCCTCCTTGCTGTGTATTGCACATGGGTTTTATTCTCCTGCCATGGCCTGTGGCCGCTGAACTGCCTGCTCACTGGTCACATGAGCTCTTCATCTGTCTTGGAGCACTCCTATGACTTTGATGCTTCAAGCAGGGCTTCCTGACATAGGTGTCACTTGGAGCAGTGTAAGGTTGTGGCACTAAAGTGTTCCACCTCACTGTGTGTAATTGCCAAGGTGAGGACGTGAGACATTCTTCCAAAACTACTGGAATGTATATGGAGCTGCATTAAAGACTCTGGCACTCTATGGACTCTGTGCTCCTGAGGAGATGTTGTGTCTGGTTTGTGGGCCTCTGCTTACAGTCAATGACGTATTTTTATTGCAACTAGATCCGTGCTGCACTGTTGTCCTAGGGTGACTATGTATCCCCAAATCGTCTGTTCTGTGTTCTGTACCTTTAAGACTGGTTCTGAGAGTGAGCAGGGAAAGAAGAAGCGCGCAGTTTGTTTTGAGAAACAAACTCACTCCTCTGAATCTGCTCTCGTCCTTGGGACTGTGTGGTTTTTTTTTTCCTTCGTCGGATGCACGGAGGGCCGCCAGAGAGAGTTTTTTTTTCCCTTTGTTAGTCTAGCTAGCTGAGGCAAAGAAGCTTTCCTGGACTGTTTTTTTATTATTTTATTTTTTTTTTTCTTTTTTTCCTTTGGGACTGTTTAAATCTGCTCTGGACTGAAAAACCCAGAGGAGCACCGGGATCTTGCACCCGTGGCCCACCGGGCCGGGGCTCGGCATTTTTCAGCACTGAAGGGACTGATAAACAGACTCACGGACTCTCAGTTTTGCCATCTCTCTTCGGAGCAGCGAGAGGTTTTATTGTTTCATATTATTATTATTGTTATTATTATTATTCATTCTTTATGCTTGTGGGCATTTTGTTTGTTAAATAAATAAGGCTTTTTTCCACTCTATCTCTGAGGGAATTATTTCCCCGGACCGGCTGGGGGGAGGGGCTGTTTGGATTTGCTTTTCAGAGGAACCCCACTCAGAGATTTCCTCCCAAATTTGCCCTAAACCAGGACATACAGTAAATTTGGTGCCCAACTGTGGGGCTCGAGAGAGTGGAAAAAAACTTGTATTGATTATTGAGTGCATTTTGGTTGTTTTTTGTGTGGGGATAGAGTAGCCATGTTGCCCCTTGAATCCCTAATGTCTATTGGAATAGAGTCCTTGCTGTATTTCTGTTCCCTAGGTTTCTTTGAGGTTCTAATACCTTTCTGGTCCCTAGGCTTGTTTTCTTATCCAGAACTAGCTCCAATGTTGTCCCTAACACATAGCTTTTACACTAGAGGTGCACGATTTAGGATTGCTATTTTGTTGGGTTTAGTGATCATGATTTATAGGAAGTTTATGAAGGTACTGGAGTTTGTGGCAGGTATGTTTGGTTTATGGTTTCTTCGTCCTACCATGCGTCCTAGTTCCAGCAGCATGTTTTGGGAATTTATGAATAATTGCACCCACTTTGTTAGAGGAGGAACAGGGGATGAAGCTTTTCAGTCTTTCCTGTCCCTCATATCTTTTGAATCGGTCACATCACTTTTGGAGAATATTCAGTGTCCCCTGAATGTTAAAGATACCATCTTCCTGGTATTTCAGCTGGTGAGCTTCCTCTATATGGTTTGCAGCTTGTCTAGAATGAGGGCTGAGATTTCTCGAGGGGCTAATGAAACCCCTGACCCAGGAGTTGACCCAGGCGTAGGAAATCTTGAATGGTGTGGAGAATGGGAAGATATGGGCCAGCTCCTGAAGGAGTTTTCTGACCCTGTAGTCTGGGACTTTCCACGTGAACAAATTCAGAATCCAGCCAAGGTGGGGAAATACCTGAAAGAAAAAGAAAAGACTCTGGCACTCTGTGGACTCTGTGCTCCTGAGGAGATGTTGTGTCTGGTTTGTGGGCCTCTGCTTACAATCTATGATGTATTTCTATTGCAAATTAATCCGTGCTGCACTGTGCAAGCTGGCTCAAGAGAACTTAGACCAGAAGGACGTGGAGGTTTTTGAGAAGGAGATGAAGAAAAGGCGGCAAAAGGAAATGTCCTTGCAGCTGCCTCCACAGACAGTTGACCCTGGGGATGCAGCTGATGCAAGTAAGTGGTGACCACACTTGTGATCCTTTTTGACCACTTGCTTGCCCTTTCCACAGTGTTGCAATCAGACTGGGGGCTGTTCTGCTTGCTTGCATCTGAGTGGAAGCTTGCATAGGATTTATTTCCATTGCCCAAAGAAAAATGCAGAGGCACAAATTGTCTTGCCCATGGCCTGACTGAGTCAGTAGCAGAATATCAGCTTGCCACCCTTCACCTCTGAAGTCTTTCAAGAGTAGAAAGTTCTGTCTTGCAAAGCTGACTCGGTTTCCAGACTCTCTCCTGGAGGGCAGCTTCCAGGGAAGGTGAGTCCAAAAGAATGGACTTCTAATTAGAATTTCCTTCTAATGAAAGCACCAGAGATCCTTCTCCCTCCACTCTGTCCTGCGGAGCAGGGGCTGTAGAGCTGTGCTGAAGGCCCGAGCCAGAGCTTCTGTTGTAGCCCCAGGAGCCCCAGCATTGCCGGCTGAATCCCGGCTGAGGGGCTCTGCCTGCAGCGCTGTGTGCGCTGGCCCGAGGGTGGCAGCAGGGACCTCGGGAGGCAGCACTCAGCCCGAGGGCATCACGCAAGGTTATCTGCACTTTCTTTTGGCAGCTTCCCCAGCCACCCTCTGAAATAGGAAAACAAAAACAAAGCAATACTGGGTTTTCCTTGTTTCTTAGAGGAAGCATCCCTGCAATTTGGTTTTATGCCAGAAGAGGGTAGATTTAGATTAGAATAGATATAAGGGGGATTTTTTTTATAATGAGGGGGATGAAATGCTGGAAGGCTTTGCCCATAGAAGCTGTTGTTGCTCCATCCCTGAAGGTGTTCAAGGCCAGTTTACATGGGGCTCTGTGGAACCTGATTTAGATGAAGATGTCCCTGCTCACAGGGCTTGGACTAGGTGGTGGTGGTTAAGGGTGCCTTCCAAGCCCAACTCTTCAAGGATTCTGTGATTCTGTGATCATTGTCCCATGTTAGTGTGCCAGCGTTATCGTTGAAGTTCTTTGGGAAAACAAAGAGATGTTACCCAACTCCGGCAAGTTTTCTGGCTCTTTCCATCATCACCCTGTGCAGCACCCTCCACTTGCAAGCTCCTCTTTGGTCCCTGTGTGTGTCTACAGACTTGTGCAGTGACACCACTGATGTCAGTGATGGGGGGACATCCGTGACGTCCAGATTAGCTCCCGTCTGAATATTGTTAATGTTATGGTTCCTCCATGCTTTGTGAGAACATGCAAGGTAGCCCCAAAACCCAACAGAGTCTAGAGCAGTTCATCTTGATTCTGTGCAATATGTATTCTCCATCATTTTAGACAGCTCCGATGTTTTCATCTACACATCAGAAAATGAGCTTTTGAGTGCATGAGGTGAAATTTTTGATTGACAGTGCTTCTGATGACAAATGGGTTTCCTAGGAAATGCATTTATCACCTGAATTTTCTCATACCTTGTGCATTGATTATCAAGAGAGTGCGTCTGCACAGAATTTGCATCTGTATTAGCACACTTTTATCCCCAGAGTGCATTTGGAAGGCTTGTTATCAACCATCTAGACTGGAAATTGCATTTGTCCACAAGAGAAAGCTTAGGCACTGCACAGTGTGCAAACATGTCCATTTGATGACAAATAAATTTCACCTCAGCATCTTTGAAGTACAGCCAGTGTGTAGCTCTGAAAGGGTAATGATTCATGATGCTTGGAAAGAACCACATCCATAAACAACTCCTTTCCCAATAGTAGGCTAAAATGTATGTGCACCCAGCTGCCCGCTGTCTAGAGTATTTGAAGTCAATGGAAACAGAGGCGCTGTCAGGTGTGAAGGGTCAGGTATGGCTGTTCCCTGGTAGTTGCTCCGTGGGGATTCAGCCAGGCCCAGCAGGGCTGGGTTGTTCGGGCTTGGCTTGGGGCTGTCGCGAGGCAGCTGCAGGCCTTTCCTCAGGGAGTTGCCGAGTGCCTCTGTCCTCAGGGCTGGGGGAAATGAGGGCGCTGAGACCAGAGAGGCACCTGAGGGGTTCCCTCCTGGGCTAGCAAGTGCTGCTGGTCGGCGCTGTCTCGCAGGGAGTGGGAGCTGTGCGGCCTCAGGAACCTGCCGCTGCCTGTGGTACCTGTGGCACTTGGGAGCTGGTGCTGTGTGGGCAATTGTCAGGTTTAGCCTGGAGCTGTGCCCAGCAGTGGTGGGTGAGTTGCTGGGAGAAAGCAAGGAGCCCAAGGAGCCAGACAGCAGGGAAGTCTCTGACCCAGGGCCAGTTTGTACCACATGGAACCCTGGCTGGGAGATGGGGCTGCAGGCCGCTCCATGGCGGCGTGCCTTGCCCGGGCTGCAGCGCTCATGCCTGACCCTCTCCTTACAGTGACCTCGCAGACAGCCACACGTGCCGAGCGCCCAGAGGAGCCTCTCCGTGGGCATGGGCAGAAGGACACAGCCTCTTCTGGTCCACAGCAATCCCTGCTGGAGGCACTCTCCTTGCTCGGCAGCGATGACTGGTAAGAAAGGCCCCGTTCACTCTGTCTCCGTCTTAGCGTTACAGTAGGTTACAAGTGCATCTTGCTAGTGCCTCTGAGCCCCGACAGCCCAGAGGGCCAAAGAGCACTAGTGAAAGCAGTCCAGAGCAGTGAGAGGATAAAGATTTGAGAGCTGCCTTTTCTTGGCCTTGGTCTGCAGCAGTGCTCCAGCTGCAGCAGGGCCGTGCTGTTTCCTGGCTTTGCC
This sequence comes from Trochalopteron elliotii, assembly GCA_024734555.1. Classification (NCBI taxonomy): domain Eukaryota; kingdom Metazoa; phylum Chordata; class Aves; order Passeriformes; family Leiothrichidae; genus Trochalopteron; species Trochalopteron elliotii. The sequence continues at coordinate 3,709,684 of JANPWX010000088.1, forward strand.
TGCTGCTCTATGGAGCTGCAAAGGAAATGTGGAGGGAAGAGAGAAAGCTGTGGAACAAGATGGTTTGCTGGCTGGAGCCAGAAGCAGGATGGCAGCAGTTTTGAGTGTAGAGATTTGGGTGCCTTGGGGCACCAGCTCCATGGGACTGAGTAAGATTTCTCTCTAGTCTAGTGCTGCTGACAGCAATGGCAGGTTGACAGGGTCTCGCAGTGACCTCCTGCATGTGAGTCCCAGAAGCAGCTCCAGGGAGTTCCTCTTTCTGAGAAATGGACTGAGTGGTGCTTTAAAATCCCTCAGCCCATCCTTACTCCTGAAGGGCTCATGGCAGAAGAGAAGGAAAAAGAAAGACAATCCTCAAGGAAATCTTGCACTTTTGGAATTCAACTTTTTCCTTCTCACTGCTTCATATGGGCCTGAGATGTTTTGTCAATAGTCACAGTGTGTCCCAAAATTAGACACAGACAGGACAAGGCCCAGAAGTAATAACCCTACAAATGTTAGGTGATATTGGTTGTCCTTTCAATGTCCGGGTTAGCCTCCTGGTGGATGCTTCATTCACACTGGGATAAGGATGAAAAGTCTGCCACCATGCATCTCCTTGTGCAGTTGCCTTTGCTTTGCCCTTTCTCTTCTGCTTTCTCTTCCCCACTTCTCCTTGGTGCCCAGTGAGCCGCAGAGAGCTTCTGCAGGTGTGGAGGGATGACACTCAGGGGTGGCCGTGGGATTGGTCGCCAGCCCTGTGCTGCAGCCCTGATGCCTCACACACCTTCCTGGAGCTCAGGGCTGGAACAAAGCAAGTGCTTTGCCCCTTTTAAATAACAGGTTGCTGTTGTGGGGGTTGTTGTAGGTAAGGGGTTTTGGGAAAAGCCAGGTGTGGAATCTTCTGGGCCATCCTGCTGCTTTTTTGGGGAATGTGGGAGAAGGAATGGAGTGGGTGACAGACAGACCTAGACTGTAGAGTGGAAACTCGGTTCCACAGTTGCCAGTGCAGACTCTCACTGCTGAACTGCCTGCTGGGGCTGACATAGAAGAAGGAAAATGCCCCAGTAACAGTTCTATGGGACTGTGTCTCAGGAACAGGTACAGGCAGGTGACAAGAAACAGCAGCATGGCCCGGTCTCACAGCATCCAGGAAGCAGTGACACAGGGACTTGATGTGCCAGAGATTTCAGAAAGGCCGTCTTCTTAAAATGGCCACAAATGAAGACCCTGAAACCCCTCTCTTTGCCTCTTGGATTGGTGTATGCTTTTGACAGCCACAGCATCCTGTGACAATGAGTTCCACAATTTCATTAAGTACTCCTTGAAAAGCACCTCCCATTGTTTGACTGAGCTGCCAGCCTGGTAATTTCAGAGGGTGTTGCCTAGTTCTTGGGTGGAGAGAAAATTCAATCTTTTTGGTACTTGCCTTTCAGGGAGATGAAGGAGAAGGGACTCTTCAGCATCAAACACCTGGCTGGGTCCCATTCAGATGTCCTGCTTTGTAGACTTCATGAGATTTGCTTGGCAGCTACCAGCGAGGTGAGGACGCTGTCCTGAACTGTCCCCCGTACCTCATACGTGGTATGTGTAAGAAAATATGTGCTTGTTCATCTTCATGTGTGCTCAGGGATTGCCTTCATTTCTGTTTTGATATTTCTAATGTCTGTCAGCTATCTGTAGGATCTGTGTGTACATGTAGCTGGATTTACTGGCATGTTGGGTATCTGACAATCGTCTTTGAGTCAGGTGTCATCATAATGCAATGTGCAAATGCAGAAACTGAGACACTAATTGCGTTGTTTCCAGAGTCCTAATCTCTGCCTGAGCTGTGACTCAACACTGCAAATACATCTGTAGACCTGTGCCTGTGTTTTCCCTTTCACGGCTGAGTGCTTCAGCTGCTGGTGTTGCTGTTTTGAACAGGAGCACGTGACTTTTTTCTTTATTACTTGTGCCTCTATGGTTTGAAAGCTGCCCTTGCTTAAGTGGAATGCTTTGGTGGAATGGTTTTTTCAGGCCTGCAGTAAGCAGGTCTGAGGCCAGAAATTGGTGCCAGAGTAAGTGCCTTTCTGTGCTCGAGCTCTCCTGCTGCAATTTTTGTGCTTTCATTTTCTCCTGGACCCTGCAAGAAATGTTGTCATTTCCTGGGAGTTTTGTCAAAGGCAACAGGTTTTCTTTTCAAGGTGATTCTTCTGTTTCCCCTCACGACTTCCCCAGGTGACCAACCTCCGCTCAAAGGTGTCCTACTCTGCAATTGTCACTCTGGGAGAGCTTTTTGCCATCTTCAAGAAGGACATGGACTCTGAGGTGGATGAGGTTGCTCGGCTCCTTCTCCAGATGGTGTGGAACTCCCCCGAGTTTGTCCAGAAAGCAGCCACTCAGACCCTGGGGATCCTGGTGGCAAATGTGACTCCTGCACGAGCAATGGCTGCTCTCATGGACAGTGGACTGCGGTAGGTTCTCCTTCTTTGAGTGATATTCTTCACCTTCTAGTGAGGGGATGGGGGAAGGGATGAAAGAATGGTAATGGTGGGAGGGAAGGGTCCTGTATCCTGCATCTTGTGTGAACTCAGTGACTTGATTCTCCGATCAATCTCATTTCTTTCCTCTTGTCACCTATTTCTACCCTGCTGCAGCCTATTAGTTGCCAGAATCCCAGAACTGTAGAATATGGGGAGTTGGAAGGGGCCTATCAGGATCATGGAGTCCAGCTCCTGGCCTTGCACAGAACACCCCAGTTGTCACACCATGTGCCTGAGATTGTTGCCCAAATGCTTCTGGATCTCTCTCAGGCTTGGTGCTGTGACCACTCCGCTGGGGAGCCTGTTCCAGTGCCCAACCACCCTCTGGGGGAAAAACCTTTTCCTGTTATCCAACCTAAACCTCGTATGACTCAGCTTGCTGCTGCTTCCTGGAGTTCTCCCAGTCTGTCAGAATTTCCTAGTCATGCTGAATTGTGGGGAAGTGAAAGTGCCTGCAAAGGCTAAGGATAGAGCCTTGTGCTTTTGTGGGAAGAGGGACAATTGCAATTGCAGCTGTGAGCACTCTTTGAAATTTCACAGTGCTATCCACAGGGGCCCTGGGAAAAACCATGCATCCTCATTATGCCATTAACTTGAGAAGTCAGGAGGGTGCCTGCTGAGGCATGGAGCACTTGGGGGAGAATGTGCTGGGTGCGGCACAGCCTGCACAGCAGGTGCAGCTCCTGCCAAAAGGAGTCTTGTATGACTGACCTGGGCTTGGAGCTCTACTTTCTATTTAAACTGATGTTTCATGTTAGCCTTGAGATGCTGAATCAGTTTACAGGCACCTTCAGAGGCCAACTGCCATGGGACAGCTGAAGCAAATGCTGCCTTAAGTGGTGGTGCTGGACCTGAGAGTTCCCAAGAGAAGCTCTCTAGAGCAGGACAACATGGCTATACTGACTGCCACCCTTTCCGCAGCTTTGCAATAGGGTAAACCATTCCGATGTATCCCTTGCCAAGCCTCACAGAAGAAACAGGCTGCATTGCTGGATATTCTGCCACTTCACGCCCCACAGTGTGTTTTCCCTGCATTTGTTTTTTCCAAAGGTCTGCAGATTTGGGGATAAATGGGTGGAAGGAGCCTCAAGCCTGCTGCGGCTCTGTGGGTGCCCTCTGATGGGTCAGCCTGAATGGTCTTGAATTTCTAAAGAATTCATATGTAATCAATTCCTTTAATCTTTCTCAGAGTAAATTTTGGGGAAGCAATTGAGTATCAGATGGTGCAGGGAGACTGAATTCCTCCCTCTTCCTTGCAGGCAGTCCTTCTGTGCAATGCTAACTTTGTGTTTCTCTGAGGGCAGAACCTTCTACAGGTGTCTGAAGTTGCAGAGAGAAGCCAGGCCTCCTTCCCCCAGCAACGACAGGGAGCAGGCTCTGGGCGCTGGCCAAGGCCTGTGCTGGTGTCCCTCCTTCTCCCTGTGCCCCAGCGTTTGCTCTCTTCTTCCCAGGAGCCGCCACGTCCAGGTGCGGAAGTGTGCGGCCCAACTCCTCCTGTCCTTGATGGAGAAAATCGGGGTCACGAAGCTCGCAGACACACCCAGGGCTGAGAGGCTGGCGCACGTGGCAGGGAAGCTTGCTCAGGACTGTGACAAGGACACGAGGTAATGGTCTTCATTTCACTCCTAAAACACGAAAACTGTTTGGTGTCTGGCTATAAAGGGTAAAACCACAAAAGAGTGGGAA
>JANPWX010000088.1:3714237-3749207 GCA_024734555.1 Trochalopteron elliotii
CCCTCCTTCCCTCCTTCCCTCCTTCCCTCCTTCCCTCCTTCCCTCCTTCCCTCCTTCCCTTCTTCCCTCCTTCCCTCCATCTTTCCTTAGGCATTACAGACAGGAGATGGTGAAGATGTTGCTGAATGATCAAAAATTTAAAAGGCTTCTGGAACAATCTGTTTCCACCCGTGACCTGGAAGATATTATGACAAGAATTAAGAAGAAAGTAAGTGCTTGGCAAGAGAAATGTCTCCTTTGTGCAAGTATTGTCACTGCTAATATGAGATCAAACATATCTAATCTGTCTTTTATCTCCTTCTTCTTCTGCTGAATCATTTTGCTCCTGGGAATGAGCTGTTAATCCCAGACTGTTCATCTGCACACCAGAAAGGAACTGATATTATTAGGGGAAAAGTGGGGTTTTGAATCTTTTGAATATTGGTCACAAACAGGAAAGGGGAAGAGGAGAAAATGGGTTTTATATTGAAGTGTAAGCCCACACCGTGCTCTCCCTACTCTGCCCCCAGTAAAGCAATTAAGTGAGAATAGTGCTGCTGAAGATAACAGAGTGTTTGCAAAAGACACCAACAGTAGTAGTACCAAGAAAATTTCTAAATATACAAAAGATGTCCTAGTCAATCCTAGTTACAACAATTACTGTCTGTCATCTGGGAATACTGCCCTGCTGTCAAGCCTTGTGTGGCTGGAAGAAGCTTGGTGAATCTACCTGCATCCACTGAAAATCCAATTGTTTGTTTGGGGGGAATTCTATTCTTTTTATCTGCATTATAGAAGGAAGGGAGTGTGACTTTGTGCAGGAGCAGGGAGAGTGAGTGGTGAATCAAATCAGCTTCCAACACAATGGGCCAAGCCCCAAAGACTCCAATTTTTTCTGCTGCTTCTTTTGACAACGCTCGATGCCTACCAGTTTGCATTATTCCCATTTATGCTCAAGACTAATGAATTTGGGATTTTAGAGTGCTGCTCAGTATGGTAGCACCCGTAACCTGCCATGGGCCATTGGAAAACAGAGGGTTGCCATCACTGACTCTCCGGTCTGTTTATTTCTGTAAGTTAGGAAATGTTTCCCTAAGCCTTGGTAGCAGTCATCCTGGTTCTAACTTGTGTTTTAAACAGAGAATTGCCTATTTTCTATTCTGAAGATTTATGGAGTTTCTCTATGTTTTTGTAGGGGATGGAAAACCAGAAGGGTGAACACCCATCTGTCAAGAAGCCGGAGAAGAAGAGGAACGATGACTCGAAGAAGCCCCAGGCCACATTGCCTTCTAGTAAACGGTAACTGAGCATTTTGTTAGATGTGACAAAGCACATGACAAGCTTTATGTGTCTGTTCCCCAGAAAAATCTTTCTGGCAGAGAAGACCTGTGCCAGAGATTGTTCCTTTTCCCTGCAAATGCTCCATGATAAAAAATGTCCACTTCTGCACTACGCTGAACACAGCTCCTCTGGAGGGCATTCCACAAAAACTGGCTGACAAAAAGACACCCATTGGTTGCAGCTCAGACCATTCAGAGCAGTGGAAAGGGCAGTTGTGTGAAAGCTAGGAGAGGGCCATGTCTCTGCTGCCTGACATGGGACAAGTGAATTCAACCAGGGGTTTTTTTGCATCTGAGTGGAGTCTTTATCAGATGGGTGCTTTGATGAGAAGTGCCAGTCTAGAAGTGAGATGCCATTCCCCAAAGAAGCAGTTCCCATGCAAGTGGTTTGGCCTGGCTGAATCATGTCTTCTTTACTCTCAACCAGTATCAAGTTCGAGTAGTAAGTAGCAAGTAACAAGGCAATTCCTGAGCAACTTTGGTCAATATGTGCCCCAATGTGGATTTCTGTCTTGATATTCCTGTCCTTCACACTGTTTGCTTGATGGACAGCATGTTTGGTTTATTTCCCCCTGTGCTGCAATCAGCATTTAAGACAGTAATTTGGTCCTTGCTAGCTTGAAATCACACCATTAGGAAAGCACCTCAAGATGTTTTGCTCAGAATTATCTGAAGGTATTATTATCCCCACCAGGTCGTAATTTGGTTTTATTTCCCAGGGTGAAGTCTGCCTCTGATGGACGCCTCCTCCAGCGTGCGAGAGCCCAGGTCATGTTACGTCCGGCTGTGGAAGAAACGGAGCTGCTCCAGAAGCTTTACAACCTCCTGGAAGCCAAGGGGTTCCAGACACGGATGGAAGGAGTGGCACTCCTCCTAGACCTGTGCAAAAGCAGCCCCCAGCTCATCTCCACTAACATTGTCCAAGTATGTAGGGTGTCTTCATTGCTCCTTCCCTTTAGCTCCTCTACCAAGCCTGTAGCAGTGAAGTTAATTCAGTGTGTCTTGGCACTACATCCTGGCTGTTTGGGACAGGCTGGTCCCTCTTGTTCAGACAAATTTAATGCAGGTCCAGGCTTCAGGACAAGTTATTTCAGTCCAGCTCTATTTGTCTGCCAGGTGCCTATTGATGCTGTTCATCAGATGATGACAGGATTTTCTGCTGCTGTAACTTCTGCTGTCTCCTACTCCCAGTTGGGCCAAGTGAAGGGAATCCAGCCACTGAAAGCATGGCAATTATTTTCTAGATAAAAAATGGGCTTGCATGGGGAAACAAAAGTATCAGGCTGGGTTGCTTTCAACGCAGCTCTTTTAAAGGATACTCCTGTAAATTCAATCTTGTCTTGCACCAGCACAGCTCTGGCTACTCCTTTCCATCCTTGTCCCTATTCCTCTTGGTAAAAACGGTGCTTACCCTTCTTGGGCAGCCTTTTTTTTTTCTCTTTGGAAAAGGAGGAAAATGACTAAGGACAGATCCCTGCCTTCTCCTCCCAGCAGCTGCTTTTTCCCTTTTTCCAGAAAGTGGGGCCTAATAATGTGGCTGCCAAGGGACTGAACCTGCTCTGATGAGAGCTGTACAGCACATGAAATTTCAGAAGCCTACCTGTTAGTTAGACAAATGGTCTGCATCCTGGAAGAGTTGATCAGAGTCCTGCACTCTTCAGACACAAGTTCTGAGACAGACAAAATAAACCTTGGATCTCTTCCAGCCATAGTTTAGGCAAAATCCTAATTGTCCCCAGTACTTGAGGCAAGTGTCTAGAAAACTGGGCATTGTAAATATCTGCATCCATATTTCTACAGAACAGATACTGTTCTGCATTGATAAATGGGATTAATTTAATGACCTAGAGGTGGAGAGAAGCTCCACAGGAACTCTTCTGTCCCCCAGCCAAACTTCTTAAAGAAAAATGAAAATTTTCAAGCGGCATGAGGTTGTGCAACCATTCCCATTCCTGTGAGTGGCCCACAGGAAAACAGTGCAATTGTGCAAGCAAGTGCTGACCTGAGAGAAAGGATCACTTTCCTCTTTTACATTGCTGAGTGCTCATTTCTACATCCCCTCTTGAAACAAGGACATTTGAATGCAGCTTTCATGTTGTTTGTTCTCTTCACAGATTTTTGATCATTTTGTACTGAGAATTGCTGACAGCCATAAGAAAGTGAAGCAGAAGGTGCTGGATGTGCTGGCAGAAATCATAGGCATCCTGGAAAACGCCCTGAACCCGGTGATCATCGGTTTGGTGGAAGGAATAACAACCAACCTGAACTCAAAGGATCCCGGGGTTCACGCCGCAGCTGTGAAAGCGCTGGAAGAATCCATTGCTCATTTAGGTAAGGCTGACCCCTGACATGGACTCTCCTCAACTGTGTCTCTGCCTCTCGGACACAAGAGAACACTGAGTGCCTTGATAGCTGTTGCTGTCTGTGCAATGCTCCAGCTGACATCCACCAGAAGCAGTGGAGGTGCAGTCCTTACACACCAACCCCCCAGCGGGCTTGAATGTGCATCAGCATTTCCCAGAAGTCCCAGGAGCCCTTGGCTCTGTGCAGTTTGTCTGAAGAGGAAGTCCCAGAGTACAGCTTTGCCACAATTCTGAGGCAAAATAGGGTTTTGGAGTTTGCTTGGGCCCCATTTGACTTCCCAAATGAACAGCTTTGCTGTTGGCATGAAGGGCACTGGCCCATCAGAGCTTCTGCACAGCAGCCTCCTGGCAGGCTCTGCATTATGGGCATTAGCTGCCTATTTTCCACTTTTCCTCTGTCTTCTTTTTTCAAAAGGAAGTTTATGATTCACCAAGTTCATTTCTTTATAACAAACAGGTATAAATCTGTTGCGGTGCATGATTGAGGTTTTTCACAATTGTATATGTATTTTGTATATTTGTCTGTATTGGTATGTCCCTTTGAGCCCATTCCAAAACATCCCCAGTCACTGTGGTATCACCCTGACGGAACCACTCTCTCCCCTTCCCCCCATTGGCCCGGAGGTTCCTCCTGCCCAGGCTGTGCCCTGGTAAAAGGGGAGAACGAGGACCGAAACCTGGCTCTGCCATGTGGACTGCACTGGAACAAACACCTTCCCAAACCCATGTCTGAGCCCGCTTCTTTATTCCAAGCCTGAAACCATGCACAGCCAAAGATTGAGGAACCCACAAACTGTCTGTTTATGCTGGTCTGGGAACTACTGTTTGCCGGTAAGCAGCCAGAGAAAGCAGCCCCAAATGACGCCTAGAACGTGAGGCAGACCCTCAGTCACAGCTTGGCAAAGGAACCCACGAGAGCAACATGCCACGAAAAGGACACGTGAACTCAGAGGGGTGCCGACAAAGCGTGGAAGCAGGGCCACCATCGTGAGCTGCTTTGAAGGCGAGCCACAACAATAAGAGAAATTCCGAGAACCCCACTGTGGGAATCGGAGAAAAAACTCTCTTGGCGTATTCTGCATCACTGAAAAAACATCCTCAGTGAGAAAGGGCAGCTTTCCAGCACCAGGAGAGTCCTTTCAGAGTCCTGGAAGTTACATAGCCATGAATTTTCTTCTCTTCACGCCAGACGGTGAGTATAACCATTTAGTTGTTCCTATTGGAGCAGGGCTTCTAGCCCATGATTTCTTTCCTCTGAGAAGGAAGGATTTTTTGGAAAATTGGTTGCACAACCGTGAAGAACTTGCAACTTTGCAGTTCTTTTCATTAAAAAACCGTCTGTGAATCCTCCATTTTGCCATCTCTTTCTCTGTCTCTTTGTCTCTGCGAACCATGCAGCACGGGGTGCTGCAATTTCGCAGGCTTGTCTCTTTGTTCTACAGTGACACCTGGTGGCTGCAGCAGGCACAGCCACCCCCCCCCTCCCCCCACCACACACATGTGGTCGGGAGTGGTATTGCTGTACTTTCTAATATTTCTGCTTTCGTGGTTTTGTAAAATCTCTGCAGTTATGGGTGCAACTTTTTCTGCAGAGGAAAGGAGAGGTTTTTTTAAAATTAATTCAGATTTATTAAGAGCAAAAGTGAAATATTCTGTGATAGACCTGAAGAGATTTTTTACATTACTTTTCCCTCATTTCCCTGAAACAAATGTGGATTTGTGTAAGAGCATGTTTTTGGGATTCAGTGTGTGAAACCTTTACTAATTTGACCCATGAAGGGGATTTTAAAGTTGCTAAATATAGTAATTGGCCATTGCAAATCAGCTATTTTAGCTCACAAGAAAAAAAAGGAAAAAGACCAGTTTCATAAGAAATCTTTTAGTAGGGTCTCTCGGTCCCCAAGTCCCGTCCCTTGTTTTTGCGAAGCAGACATACTGCAGGAGGCAGAGGGAGGTTGGTCCCATTGCCCCTGCCTGCTGAACCGGCTCACCAGCATGGGGGTGGTGGAGAAACCACCCTCTCCCAACCCCAACTCCATGCAGGAGTTTGTCCCTGACCACCTGGGAAGGATTGGCCTTTCCTTCCGGGATCCCCGTCTCTGCTATGGCCAAGCAGAATGAGGCAGCCCTTCCCCACCTTCCCCTGTGTTGGAAACCCAAGTTTGTTTTATTTTAAAAGTTTGAACAAAAAGGGGAAGCCGTTCACCCCCTCGGAGTCCCTCCGGCTTTCCTCCATCACCCTCCCGACACCGAGAATTGTCTCTGTCCGAGCACAAGTCACACAGGCGGAGGCCCAAAAGGGGGGCTGAAAGAGCCCACCCCGCGGTCACAGGAATCGCGGGCGCCATTTTTGGGAGCCCCAGTCCAGCCACGAGTGGGGGTCTGCGGCGGCGGAGGTGCGCCATGATGGAGAATCGCGCTTTTTCCCTTCCCGGGGCAGCTCTCTGTCTCTGGAGCAGAGGGTCCTCTCTGTCTGAGCGGGAGTGACCCAGGCACTTCTCAGCCTCCTCAGAGGAAAGCGGGTTGGGAGGCGGAAGGAGGCGGAGCCTCTCGCCTCACCAGAGGTGAGGCAGGCATGCTCTGGACGGAGCAGGCAAGATTTGGTGTATCCCTCTTCCCCCTCGCCGAGCTGCATGGAGGAAAGAAGCGGCACTGTGCTGCATGGGTGGGGGGAGCTCTTGCCTCTCCGCTCCGAGCACGGGGGCAGGTGAAAGGGGCGGTGCGGGGAGCGCCGCGCGGCATTCTCAGAGAGGCGGCAGTTTCCCAGTCCCAAGCAGGGCAGGGGGGAGTCCCCGCCAGGTCCCAAACTGGGACGTCATGGCGGCCAGCGTGGGGGTGGCAGCTCCGAGCAGCGCCGCTGAGCACTGCCTCTCTCGGGGTGGCAGCAGCTCCCACCTTGCCATGTGCGCAGCATGCAGCAAGTGTTTCTCGGAGTCACTTTCCCTCCCCTTCCCCATCCCTCCAGCGTGGGGGGGGCTCCTTCCCCGCTCTGCCCCATGCGGTGTGGGCCCTCACGGAGCCGCAGAGGTGGCGGATGGGGGTCCCTCTCCTCACGGAGCCGTGGTCACGAGCGCGTTTCCCAGCCCCCCGACTGCGTGGAAATCTGGGGGGAGGGTGGCAGTGGACGCGGAGCGCTGCAGACCCCCACCCCGGGACCTCGTGGTTCGCGGAGGCAGCAGAGCCGCTCTCTGTCCCCACGCGGTAGCCCAGTTCCCCCTCGCCGTGTGACTCGGCCATGTTCGCGTACCCCGGTTCCTTGTGGCAGTGAATGCACGGCAGAATCCCCCACTCTCAGCTCTCACAACTGCCGCGGTGGAGCGGAGGAGATCCCCAAGCTGTCCCAAGCTCCCCACAGAAACTGAGCTCCATCTCCATGAAGCTGCGAGGAGGGAACACAGTCTCCTCTGCCCACCCCCCGCACTTCCAAGATGGAGTGGCCCCCTCCCCTTGTGGGACACAGCGAGCGGTCAGACGTCTCCTGGCGTCATGCCTCTTTGCCGCCGCCGCTCCAGCTTGACCCGGCCCAGCCCCACTGGCACCGCCCACGGAGTCGAGCCCCACCCCGCCATGGCCGAGGACTTCTGGAGGGTGCCGTGCCACCCCGTGCCAGCTGCATGTGTTTCTAGAAATGGCGGTGGCCACGTGAAAACAGTTCTTCACCCCCCTTCTCCTTCCCAGCATCCCTCGCGGTCCCAAACTCCGTCCTCATGCAGTTCCCGCAAGATTTCCCCACCGCCATCTCCCCAGACCCTTCCCCCTCGCTCCGCTCTGAGGTTGATCTATCAGGTGATGTCACTGAAGAGCCAGACCGCTCCCCCTGAGGCCCGGCTGCCCCGCCCCGCCTCGGATTCCCACAATCGCCCCACTCCTCTCCCCCGTTCCCACATCCCCTCCTTTTTCTCCTCCGATTCCAAAACCCACTGCTCTGACTCAAAAGCAGGCAATTCAAATCCTCCTTTCACTGCATCTCCCGTTCAAGAAACGGGACAGAAAAAATTAGAATCAGAAAATTCCAAATTTAAATCAGCTGCAACACAAACCCCAAATACTCCCCCAAGCGCAAAAAAAGAATTATTTAAAATACTTGATCAATCTGATCTAAATAAAATGGTAATAACTTTAAAACAATTACAAAATAAAAAGCAGTTGTAGTTGGGTCTTGCCCACACCTCAGTAATTCCGACTCTTGTTCTTCAAAAAGTAAAAGAAGCAGCAGAACAAATGTTTGTCAATATGTCAATATGCAGACTTTTAACTCTTTGAGGTTTTTCAGAATTCTCATGGCTCTAATAATGGAGCTGATAAAGATGCTACAGATAAGTGACCAGAAAACGCCAGATCAGCAAGGAAAACAGATTGCTGCCAAAGTTGCTACTGGAAACGCTCTGCCTGCTTCCAACACATTAGCCCAGAAAAAGCCATGCCTGCTGAGTGAAGAAGAAAGACACTGGCCTTTGCAGAGCCCTGTCAAAAAGGACATTAACCAATTCCAGGAACAGGGAAGAAAGGCTGAGAAAAATGGAGAGGGTGGGAAAAAACAGGGAGGGGAGGATGAGAGAGAAGAACAGAGTGAAAAAAGGGGAGACGGTGAGAGAGAAAGAAAAACCCCAAAAGCCCTTCAAAAAAACTGCTGACAGAACGCTGGCCTGCTCAGCGTGATGATAGAAATCGAGTGGATGAGGGAGAAAACAACATCATTTCTCCTTCTTGCAAATTAAATTTAATTCAGCCTCCTCCTGAAAGCTTTGCACCAGACCGAACCTTTTCACAAGAAAAGGCCCAAGTCTGTTTTGCGGCCTGGCACAGGAAAAAGAAAAATCATAAAAGGCAAAACAAAAATTCCTGAAAAATTTTTTTCTTTCTCCTTTTACCCTTTCCACACTGGCTTTTTAATCATTAGCCGTCTTAAGTTCTCTTTGCCATCCCAGATCACCTGCCCGAAAAGAGAGTCCCACAACTGTCAAAATCCTACTGCTGTTCCAGCTTTCCAGTTCCAAAACACCTGCCGGTGAAAACCATCTTTCCTGAAACACAGAACATCCATCAAAACATCACAAACATTGTCAGTAAGGCTGAAACAGATTTGAAAGAACTGTTACTGAACTGAGACTCCCTGGGCAACCTAGGTTTCTGATAAAAGCTGGACTGTTGATTTTGTTGATTGTTGTTTTTATTTTAATTGCCTTTGTTCTATCAAACGTATAGTTTATAAAATAATTCATAAATTCATTGCTAATGACACTGCAGACCCTGTGATCACCCTGACTGCTGATTGTGAAGATAAAGAAGATCCAGAAAAATTCATCCCAATGGAAAAATGGTCCACTGACGAAATGTGGTATGCGATTTCATCTTTTAAGTCTAAAAGCCTGTCTCCTCAAATACAAAACACTTAGCTTTAAGAAAAAGAAAAGGGGGAGATGTTGCGGTGCATGACTGAGGTTTTCACAGTTGTATATGTATTTTGTATATTTGTCTGTATTGGTATGTCCCTTTGAGCCCATTCCAAAACATCCCCAGTCACTGTGGTATCACCCTGACGGAACCACTCTCTCCCCTTCCCCCCATTGGCCCGGAGGTTCCTCCTGCCCAGGCTGTGCCCTGGTAAAAGGGGAGAACGAGGACCGAAACCTGGCTCTGCCATGTGGACTGCACTGGAACAAACACCTTCCCAAACCCATGTCTGAGCCCACTTCTTTATTCCAAGCCTGAAACCATGCACAGCCAGAGATTGAGGAACCCACAAACTGTCTGTTTATGCTGGTCTGGGAACTACTGTTTGCCGGTAAGCAGCCACAGAGACCAACTTCATAAATCTAGCTGTCAATGATGCCTGGTTTCACATGTCATTTTGCATGGGGCAAGGTGGCTATAGCAAATACCTCCCTAGGCAAGGGCTGCTGTAAATTCCTTTGCCACACAGATTTATGTCAGCTCTGAAAATGCTGCACTGGGGAAATACACCTGAAGAATGGAGTGTTGAGGAGACAGGTCTTCAAGGGGAGTTTCTACTTTCTCCATCTCAGCTGCTCTGTGAACTCATGAACTGCCTGAGTCAGTGCCCTCCTGTGTCCCAAGTATGGGCTTCTTCCTGTTTGCTCTGGCATGCAAAACCTTGTCACTGTTTACGTGTGATTGAACCCTTGAGGTCCCTGATGGGAACTGTTTAACATAGCTCCAGGTACAGCAGACAGCTTTGGATCTACAAATGTGAAAGGAGAGCTTTTCTTTGGGAATTTAAAACCCTTCCAAGTAGGCTGGAAGGAAAGAAGAAAAGGATTCAAAAATCAGCAGAAATGTACTTTATTTTATGCAATGGGGTGGCTTCTGCCCTTTCCCTCCCCACTGTCCCTTCTCCGATGACCTCAGAAGAGTGAGCAGAAAGGTGTGTTTCTCTTGTAGATAAAGTATCCCTGATGAAAGAGTTCAGCTACCAGTGGAGTAAACTGAGTGGCCAAGCTCTGCTGGATGTCACGGAGCATATCACAGGTATGGCCTCCCCTTCTAAGCCAAGAGGTTTTCTGAGGGAGTATTGACAGGGAATGCCTGTGAATAGAGTGTGGAGTAGCTCCTCCAAATCCATAGGTGCAGAGCTTGTCCCTCCTGCCCAATAGCCCTGGCAGGTGTATTTGGCAGGTTTTCCCTGGCTGCTGCAGAGGTGTGCAGCATCTGAGATGGGGGCGGCGCTCGGCCTTGGGGCTGAGCTCTCACTGGGGCATCTCAGAACCCACTTCCAGGAAAGGGAGGAGTTAAAAACACCGTAGCTGGCTCCACTCTTGGAAGCTCAGGGACATCTGTGATCCTTTAGGGAAAATGGTGGCAAATGCTGTGTCAGGGGATCAGTTAGTTTTGTCCTCACAGAATTCTTGTTTTGCTCTTGGAAAGCTTTGAGGCTGAACCCTGCAGAGCCTGGGGATCAGAGGTAAGGTCAAAACTCAACCCTCACATTAGAGGCAGGGATTAGTGCAAGGCAGCCTTTGGGGCAAAGGGGCAGAAGCAAAGTGCTGAGGCTCCCTGCCTGTGCTGTCAAAGTGGCATTGGACTGAGCATTTCAGGGTGTGCAAACAGTGTCTTCCTGGGTCAGTGCTGTCCAAAATGCCACAAATGCAGCTGATAATTGATTGCTCAGAGGAGCTTGCTATGTCAGTATTGTTACGATTCGGGACGGCTCAAATAACAATACGTAAACTCCAGCTTCTTCGGAGGGCATTATAGCAAAAGTTTTATTGAAAGAGAGACTCTTTTATATAGCATTTCAGTACAATGAATATAATTGGTCATTTGGAACAACACCTCTCAACCCTTTCTTACAAGTAAACAAAAAGTTAGAAAAACACCAGGAAAAGGGATATCTACAAGGATTGTTTGGATTCCTCCTTATGATTTCCCAGGACAAGAGTGAGAGAGTTATGTACTTGGCTTTCCCACACGCTCAAGGTACAGCCTGAAGTGTAAAAACCTGTATTCTGACCACTGTCAGTTCCCACATGTCAGCAAGAGCCAAGGAATGGAAAAATGATAATCTCAATATTTAGTAGAGGAGATGATACATAGCCTTGCATTAACTGGGGGTAAATCCACTGCTAATTATGCCAGCATCTTTAAATGCAAGGTTTAATGCACTTTGTGTCTTAATTAGGAATCTGAAAAGGGCATGTTCAGCAATTGGGAATGTCAAAGGCCCTGAAAGAGCATAAATACTAAAATTCAAATCTACTTTGAATAAAGTAGATCTCCTGGAAAAAGGAGTTTAGTTTTGCAGTTACTTTGATCTCTTTTTCAAATAAAGGATGTAAACATAAATTAGGACTACTTTAGAAAGAGCAGATGTTCTCTCTAAGATTTAGAAGGAACACACGACACCTCTTTCTCTTGAAGTTCCATAGTGACCAATGTCTTTAACTGAATTTAAACTCCAATTAACTCCCATTGCAAAATGAGTACCATGACCTTTTTCCTGCTTAGCAGAATTGGTCTGGGGTACTTTCAGGAGCTGTTGAAATGTTGATGACTGCTGGTGGATTAACAGCATAGAGAAAAGGAAGTCTCTTCCACCACAGAAAAATAAATGGCTACTACATAACATTTTGCCTGATCAGAAAAGAAGAATGGTCTCCAGAGCATTTCAGGTTTTGATCTGTCAGCCAACTCTGCCATGCAAGGAGCCTGTTGGAAGTAAAATTTTGTCTGTGTTTGATGTAGTTCAGTTCAGAAAAGGAGCAGAGAGCAGATTATAGAGACAATGTGAGAAAACCTTCATGTTTTTGGCTCAATTTCAGTTCTCTGGGTAGCATTTTTCTCTCTCTAGGCCCCTATTTCAGTGCACAGAGTAAGAAAAAATGCCATTAACATTGGGAGGGGAAATGCCATTAAAATGTGCAGTTGCTCAAATGCCATGGCAATGGGTTCTGGGTAATTATCTAAGACACCCTGAGGTTTGAAACAGCTGTTTGTTAGAAGCCACAAAAGCATTCTCCCAAAGACACCAGCTAGTCACTTATGTTTCTAATGCAAGTGCCAAGCAGCACCCATATCTGGTGGGCTGGAGTTTTGAAGTGCTCTTATGGTGCCCTTTGCTGTGTGCCACTGAGCAAAGGCAAGAGCCAGCTTACACTTCTGGCGCTTGACATCAAAGGCCACAAAAATGGAATCATCCTTTTTATTAGAAATTTCTCAATTGCCTCTCTACGGTGCATTTCAAAAGCTTCAGTGTGGGTTTAGACAATTTCGAACTGGAAAAAAACAGCAATTGGACATTTCAGTCATAATTCATGCAGAAACATATTGTGAAATAATTCAGTAAATGTACAAAGTCTGCCACAGGTAAAAGGCTCTGTTTAGAGAAATTAGTCCTGAGGGGTTGGTGTTCCTGTTTTGGTGAGGATCTGCTGCTTTGCCCGTTTCTGGATCATGGGGCTCTGTGTGCCATTTTGCTGATCTTAGCCAGAGAGGCTTCCAAGACACAGAACTAGAGGTAGATCCGTGTTTGCATTCAGGTTGGTGGTGAAGAAGTTTGTGTCTTGTGGTGGCCCCTGAGCCATCCACTCATGGTGTTGCTGTCCCATGGAAAGTCTGCAGCCTTTAGGCTGTTAAAGTTGGGATAGCTCCACTGGGGAAATCTCCCTAGGAGACTGCCTTGTGGGTTAGGGTGACCAAAGTGTTGCACTCCCATGGAGCTTTGCAGCACTATGTTAATTTGTTACCCCCTATTGGATGTTTCCCCAGTTCCTGGGTTTTTACTCCAGTTGATTGGTTCTTTTTCAATCCTCTCCCTGATTGGTTCTTTTCTCAATCCTAATCCCCATTGGCCAAATTCTGTAACCCCACCTCCTGACTTCCCTATACAATCCCTGCTCCCCTGAGCAGGGGGATACTTCTTCTTCTTCAGGGGTAGTTCTTCTACCCCTGGACTTCAAGGAATAAAGATTTCCTGAGGACTGGAAGACCCCCATCTTGTCTCTGGATCTCCTATGTGCCCTGATGTGACAATCCCAGCTTCACTGCTTAGGCAGCTCTCGCAAAAGGGCAAATCGCTAAGGGCAGGAGCATGCCTGTGCCTGCACCTAACAAGGTGCCTTTGTAAAGCACTTCTAGCAAAGAAGGTCATAGCACCTCATTACCACCACCGGTCTGCGACAGTATCTCTCTCTCCCAGCAGTGCTTGTGGAATGGGTTTATCCCAGGAGCCCTGAAGTCGTCCAGCGCTGCGCCCTGCCCGTGCTCTGGTCCTTCCTGGGGAACAAGGCGCTGCCTGTCCGAAGCGCCAATGTCCGCGCTGTGGCCACCAAGCTTGCCTCTGCCCTCTACACGGTGATGGGCACCAAGCTGAAGAAGCGCGCTGCCAGCCAGCCTCCACATGTGTGGCAAAACCTCTCCAACATTTTGGGCTGGTGAAGGCTGGATGTTCTCCAGAAAGCAGACAAAGTACTGAGCTGGACACTGTTGGAAAAACCCAGCTCTACAGAGATGGGGCAACTGAGAGGCATTTCAAAAGAGCATTCCATTATCACCTTGTAGAAGGATGAGACATAAGAGATGTAAAACTCAACACCATTCTACCAGAAGCCAAACTATTTCTTTGCTACAATATCTTATGAACGTTTTTCAGCCTATTAGCTTTTGCCACACAATGCTGCTAATACTTCTAACACCAATCACCTATTATTTTACCCCACGTGGTCTTGCATCTTTCACAGTTCTAATTCTCCAAATATCTGGTCTGTTTGCAAGACCATAGCTTGAAACTTGTTTCCAGTTCAATTTCTCTCTCAGTGTCTTCTCTATTCCATAGCCTTTCTAAGTCAGCACACCTTATCTCAGAGTTTGCATACAGATGTGTAAGACTATGTCAGCTTTTAGTAAGGCTTTCAGTATCCTCTACAAATCCATTTCTCACATCTCCCCCTCTTTCTTGAACTGTAAAAACTTCTTTGATGGCCTTGTTCCTCACTTGCTGCACACAGTGAAGTACACAAGGCACTGTAACTAATACTGTTATTATAATAATCAATACATATAAACCTATTTTGCAAAGCTCCTTTAGCCGAGATACAAAGTTCTGTCTTTTAAACAAATCGTCTAACCGTGATCTATTATCTGTTCTAATTTGATTTGCTAAATCTTTCAGTTTTTGAAGCTGTTTATGGATGGATTCTGAATGGTCAGACAAATTCATACAGCACAATCCTTCAAATTCTTCACAACCATGCCCATGTGCCAGTAAAAGAAAATTGGTGGCTTTGTTCTGTAAGGTTGGATGTCTAACAGCATTAACATCTGTCATCATATCACTAATTATAATGGAAGTAGCATTGATTTCTTTGCTCAACTAACACCCTAATTGCTCTAATTGTTTTAATGCTACAACCAAGGAAAGTTGAAGTAAAACCAAACCTTATATAACTTGTTTTGCAGGGCTCCAGGGTTTAAAATTGCTATTTTCTTCATAGAAGACAGGCAGACCTTTTTCCTCTATAATTTTTCTTGGTGACTTTTTTAACACAAGGTGCTATCACAGTAAGCTGTCCAATGCTGTATGGGTCATTTTAATTTTTGAGGGAATGCCCTGCCAGGTTCTATCTCCACAAATAAGCTTTTTTTTTTTTTTTTCCTTTTGGCAATTGCCATGGGAATTCATCAAGATCAACAGTCCTACCCTTAGGGGGCACAGGGGTGGTACAATTGCACCAAAAACTTGAGTTTCTGTACACAGGGTGATGGGGAGTAACATTTAATTGTGGATCTCCCTGATACTGACACTCAGCACTCAGGGTATTGGCCACTCTTCAGCTGGCACTGGCACACCAACCAAACAGGTTGGAAAGGATTTTTCTGGGCTCGAATCAGTCAAATATATGGTCAGTCTGCGCCTGCTGACTTGGCTAAAGCAACCCAAACATTTGTTACTGGTTGATCTACAGGCATATCTGCATTGCAAAAGCAAGCAAGAAAAACTAACAAGCATCAATATATCATTTGATCTAACTCTGTGGTTTTGTTCAGCTACTCTTGGCAAAAGCCTTTTCCACGCATTTCAATTTCTAAGCAAATCTTTTGATACATTCGGCTTTTGTGTTTTCTCAAATTTGTTCAGTGACTGGCCAACTATAAGGCACTAGATTGTCGTTTAACTTAATTTTGCAGATTTGGATATCTTGGGATTCTTTTTAAGACAATGGACACCATGCTTTAGCCAAAAGAGCTCTATGATACCAACGATTTTTACAGTGTTAACATTGACATAAAACCCGAGGTTTGCAGTTTGTGCAGGTTGGGCAGGGGATGTCCCATGTGAACCAGAGTCTCTCTGTGTGGCTCACATCTGTGTACTCATTTCCCTGCTTGTGGAATTGTCCGTGCACTCCTGTGTGGGATATGCCTTCACGTTCTTCGCTGGAATCCACTTGGGTCCTGCACCTGTGAAAACACAAGCAAACCCTTTGCCCCAGGTTATTAAACGAAATAGACCTTCAATTTGTCCTGTCTCAGGGTTTCTAATGAAAATTGGAGTATTTTCTTTCAATTTTGCCTGTGTGTTATTTGAAAAGTGCCTAAAAAAATTGGTGGATTGGGTTCTGCAAATGAGCTATTTAAAAAACTAAAGATATATAAAGCTTTACTCAGCCTCATCTGAGGCATTAATTGGGCCATTTCTTCTTTTTGTTGGTCTAATACATGTTTTAGAGTGTAATGGGTCTTTTAATAATTGATTTGTGGGAGAGGAGGGAGTTCTAAAAGTGTGACAAACACCCTAATTTATTACAAATGTGGCTAATTTTTGAGTTGTGAATGTAGGCCCATTGTTTGTTTTTATTTCTTGGGGTACACTTAGTGAAGTAAAAGCTTGTAGAAAATGTTGATAGGCATGATTGGCTGTTTCACTTGTACGGACAGAGGTAAAAGCTGCACTTGAAAAAGTGTCGACACGTGAATATGTTTGAATTTTCTAAAAGATGGGTATTTGGTGGTATTTGTCTGTTATAGTTGGAGGCTTTGCAACTCTTGTGGGTTGACAGCTCTTGTAGAAAAAGGAGGTTGTACAAGTTGACAATTAGGGCAAGTACTAACAATGGCTTTTGCTTGAATTTTAGAGATGTGAAATATTTGTACAAGTGCTTGTGCATTTTGATGGAAAAAGGCATGACTTAGTTTTGCTTGTTCAAAAATGTTTGGCAAAGTGTTTGAAATAACTATTGTTAGTTTGTCTGTTCTTGTATTTCTTTCTGTCATGAATCTTGGAAGCGTGGAATGAGCCTTGATATGAGAGATAAAATATTGGTTAGTTTTGTATTGCAAAACTGTATAAAGACATGAAAGCTAACAATATAGGTTATTATTTGCAACATCTTTTAAAACTGATCCTTCTATTCTTTAACAATACTAGTAACATAAGATGAATTTGTAATTAGATTAAAAGGCTCTGAAAAGAGCTGAAACACTCTTAACTACTGCAGCTAATTTAACAATCTGAGGAGAGCTTTCTGTTGTTTAAACATCTGACTCATGTTTTGGTTGTTTGATTTTGCCATACTATTACTGATTTGTATGTTTTCTCTGATTTATTGTTGAAGAGGGTTATAGCACTTAAAGGCTCTTTATTTAGCATGGGTTTTTCTCTGAAACTTAATTTTGTTTGCAATAATTTGTGGCCTGGGTAATGAATAGAATGAACACCTGAATAATTTAACAATGCATTTTGCAAGTCTTCTGAATTTTGCAAAACTTAATCAAGGTAATCTCTTTTTACAGGTAAATAAATAATTTAAAAAATCTTGGTTTGTCATAGTTAGCAATCTTGTTTTGGCTCTAATTATGATTTGAGTTGTCATCTCTATGGTTGTAAAAATTGTGTTTGGAGACTTATAAGCAAGAAAACCTACTTTATGATTAACAAAGGATTTTTTTTAGAAGTGTCTCATTGAAAAATGAGACTATAAACTTGCATTATTTTTCTTAATACTGCAAGAAAAAAGGGCTCTTTTGGAGCACAACAGTGTGCTTCTATTTTTTGAAAAGCTTCAGTGACTTTTTCAAGGGCTTTTTGAGCTTCAGTTGTTAAAGTTTTAGGAGATTTGATGTCACAGTCTCTTCTCAATAAATTAAAAAGTGGGCCAAGTTCATTGTTAGTGATACTTAAAATGGGTCTGATCTAATTAATTTGTCAGGCCCCAAACCCCCTCTGATCAGCAATTTAACCTGGGGTATTTTAACAGCTGTCCTCAGCAGAAGCTTCCTGATGTTGCCTGGAGTCTCCAAAGGATGTAAAATATTTGTAGTAATTCCCTGAGTAACCCAAGAGGCTTCTTCGAAGCAGAGCCCTCAGCTCTGTTGACTTGCGTTTTTAAAAGGTAATATAAATTCCACTTACGCTGGTTTGTTTTGATGTTGAAAATTGGTCTCCATAGACATGTTTGAAATCATGCCCCGCAGCGCCAAGGCTAGAGCCAACAACCACACAGCCCTTCACTGGTGCAGAGCTCAGGAGGCTTTAGAGGCATAAGTGACATCCCACCCAGCACAGCAGCACGATGAGAGTGCAGGAATAGGGACAGGGTGCCCCATCCCACAGGAAAAACCCACAGCTGTGGCCACCCAGGCACTGGGAGAAATCTGTGGGGTTCTCCCCACATCATCCTCAATCCACTGGTCACATATTTTCTTCACCAGGCACTGACAAGCCTAAAAGAGTGCATGGGAAGCCTAAAATATCAGTTTGTATTAATTTTTAAAGCCTCATTGCCCTGTAGGAACTCCCTCCAAGGCTGACATGCAGCTAAGACCACAGCAGTGTTTACCAAGCAGAAACAGCAATGAAAAGAAATCAGGGTGTGAGAGAAACAAGGGGAATATATGGAGAAATGACAAGTCGAGGTTTTTATATGGAAATTTATATTGAGGGTAACATTCCTGTCTAACACATTCTAATACTTCCAGATGCAAGCCTCAAGCCAAAATCCAGTGAGGTCTGATGTTATGATAGTGTTTAAGCTCAGAGATGCTGAACGTTTTGCAAGATCTACAGGTTTTCCCAGTGGCAAAAAACCATGCACAAGAACAACAAAAAAGCTTTTCATTCTGCCCCAATAGCCCTCCACACTGTCCCAGCACAGAGCAATCAAAGAGCAGAAACGAGTCCTGAGGCACCAAACTGCCCAAGTGGATTTGAACACAGACCTGCTGTGGAACCTGCCCATCCCATCCCCAAAAAAGGCAGGGAATGCCCTATATTTGGGAAAGCATTACTTCCATGACACTGCTTTCTTCCCTTCTGCAGCTCTAAGGCTGCTTCAGCCACTTCCTGCACCACCCTGGGGTGGTGCTGCAGCGCTCTCTAGCACCACAGATTCTAGGCAGCAAGGAGGAATTCCCTGGAAAGCTGGCTCAGGCTGGAATAAAGGCACAGGATGGCCTGGTGGAGGGGGATAGCAGGCCAATATCAAGCCAGGAGACATTGTCCAGGTCAGCAGTGCAGTGAGCTTGAGCCCCACAAGCTATAAAGTGTTCAGAACAACTTGTACCGGAGCTGCTGCTACTGCTGCTCCGCAGCTGCCAAGGCCCATTTCTGCTTGATTTATGCACCATGCCAATTCCTCCCCTATAAGATTAAGCTGCCTTGAGGCAATTTCAACTTACACATCTGATATTTGAAGCATTTGCTATGCTCTGCAGCTCAGGAGCCGGCACAGCCCCTGCGCTGCCACTTCCCCTTTTCACCTCACGTCACCTGTCGCAAAGGCACTTGCTCCCATTTAAGGGCTCACACGCCTTTTCTGTGATTTTTCTGTGAGACATCAAGGGAATAACATTTTGCTGAAGAGCAAGACAGAACCATCAGCGCCATAGAGATCAACACTTCAGGGGCATCAACCTGAGAGCAAAGTGTACAGTGTACAGATATAAACGAAGTGTATATCCTGTTTGCTTGGATATATCCATCATCCTTGAGAAGATATTCTCCCTCTTAAGACTGTTCCGAGCTCATGAAATTCATTAACTAATTACAAATACCGAACCTAGAAACAAATAACTGCTGTTTGAAGCCTAAAAGCTTGGTTTCAAGACTATTCTGAGTGGTTCCAATTTAAAAAGGCAGATATCCAACTAAAAATATTCAATAATCTTGAAAGTCTCCAAATTCCTTGTTTGTTTACTTATCCAACTTCACATGAATAATTTTAGTCTAGCACAGGCCTGTTTGGGTGCCAGATCATGTTTGCAAGTCTGCCCTGTGAAAGGCAAATGTACAGTTGAACTTGGATGCTATGCAAATATCAGGCAGCTATTAGCAGTGATTGCTAAACATTTTTTCCAAAAATTAGATCAAACAAAGCTCAATGCCTGTGGTTGTTGCTGGTTACTGCTGTGAGGAAAACAGTTACTAATACACAACTGGTTGGGCTCAAATTATAAATGCAATTAAAATGCTGCATTTATCTTGCTAGAACAGTAACTCTACTTTATGGAGATTTTTTTTCCAGCTGGAAATCCAATTTCTGTACACACTAACAAGATGGACAGACCTAAAGGGACACTTGTGTGCACAGGAACAACGATTGTAATTCAACTCTCAAAATACCAGAAAATTTTGCAGATGCACCTCCAAAATCATTGGTTAAACCATTCAGATGAAACAGCTGTGTAACAGAGTTATAAAGAAGACCATGGAAAAATAGAAGAAAAACTTCCTGAGGGTTTGGCATTGCTACTATTAGTGATGGCTGAATTAATTTTGCCTCATTTCCAGTGCAGTCAGATATTCAAATAAAACTTGAACACAGTCTGTTTGCCATGATCCAGAGACAACAAGAGTTGGAGACCAGGAATCATGATGACAGCAATAGCTATACACAGATTTTGCCTACCAGATCCAGTCTGGGACCTGTGAGAAAGGCTCTACCTGGAACAAGGGAAAAAGTTTCCTCTCAATGCAAACCCATTTCTAACTGAAACAGCACTGGACATGTGGAAAGAATATATTTACAAGGGGAAAGATTTTACAAGAAAATTTTGCAAATGTAATCAATTCCTGCATGGAAAGAGTCTCTGGAACAGCAGGGCAGAAAGCACTGGCTTTACAGAAACTGGGGAAGAATGGCTTGCAAAACCTCTGCACCTCAATCTGTGCTATAATTATACAGCTCACTAATTTAATTACTAACAACTCCACTCTTCATGATGCAACCAAGAGCGTTGTTTCTCTGATTTTGGAAGATCTCAGAAATAAATTTTTTAAAGCCCCACTTTTTTTAGAAGGTTGACAAAACCAGGAACATTAAAACTCTATGTATTCAGGAACTGAAGTAAATCAACTAAATAAAACATCCAATAAAAGCTCCAAGAAAAACACTAGAGCAAACTTAATTGTGATAACTGAGTTTAGTGATGTTAAATGGCAAAGCTAATCATAAAAAAATTACAACTGAAATTTCCCCCCAGTATTATGTAGGGCAGATTTCACTCCACTTAACTTGGACAACAGGAACAGGATTCACAATTCATTTAGTCAAGGAAAACCTGTGGGGAGCAGGAGGGCTGAGGAAACATATCCATAATTAACTCCATTTGGAGGCACAGTTATGATATGAGTGTGCACTAATCCTTCATTTTCCTTCCTTCAAACATTTGTGCTCCTAAATTTGTAGCCAAGATTTTCACATTTCTCTGAAAGAGAATAAATCTGTGCAAGGCTTTGCTCTGGCATTTGCTCAGTGTTAGGCCCACTCTGCCCCAGGTAGAACCAGCTCAAGCTGGCACACAGAGTGTCCCACCCCCTCCTCCTGCCAGTAGCAGCACCAGCCAGGGGACACAGGCAGGCTCCCCTCTGGAATTCAGGGATTGCAGCACAGCCATGCCAAGCTCCAAGGGTCAGCCTAGGAGGTGCCATGGGCAAGGTTATAGAAGGGAAAGCCTCTTCAGGAAGCATCAATTAACTCCCACCCAGTTAAAGGCAGGTGCCAAACAGACCCCAAATTGCCACAAAAGCGCCCTCAGCAGTATTTTACTGCAATCCTCAAAAGCATATTCCCTCTTGCATGTAACCAAGGCCACTGATGTTCAGGGCCAGCCCTGGCCAGGGATCCCAATGCAGAAGCCAACAAACCCCAAACCTTGCAGAGTCAGCTAAGAAATTGGGTCTTATTCCAGCTCAGCCACTCAGGGCCAGAGGCTCACAAACCTCAAAGACTTCAAATTCTTCCCAGGGTTGAAAAACCAGCCCAGGCCTCAAAATTTTGTTGCATGGCAAGTGAAGGGAAGATTTTCTTGGCTTGTTTTTTTTTTTGGTGTTTTTTGTTGTGGTGGTGGTGGTGGTTTGGGTTTTTTTGTTTGTTTGTTTTTGTTTGGGTTTTTTTTTGCTCAGCCTCCATAGAGGTTGTGAATTTGCTGGTGCCCATCAGCATCTTGCACTGGATCTCCATTACAGTAGAAATTGCTGTGCAAGTCCAGCCAAAAATGTGCCACTGCTCTCAAAAGTATCAGGTTCTGGAAGAAAAGATAAGATTTACAGATGAGAGATTTTTTGCTGCTCATGGTAGGGGCAGAATTACATCTGCTTGAGGATTTCACAGGTTGAAACTACTCAACAATTGCTTGGAACTGGAAAGTAGGTACAATCCTAAAGGAAAAAAAAGTCACTGAGAGAAAATTCAGCAAAGAGCCCATAGTTAATAATACCCTGGATATTGCTGCCCTGGCTTTGTGTTTCTATTTGCCTGTACACACAATAATTTTTAATATCCTGAAAATACCAGTAACAATTAAGAAATCATTTAATATAAGGTGTTTTTTTCAGAACTGTGTTGGAACCTCTGAAGCCAGAAGGATAGAGTACCACCTGTCCTGGGAATAATATGCTGGGAGTTGTTCATAAAGATAATTCGTGACACAGCTAAAAATCAGCGTGTACCACTGAGAGACTCCTGATTTCCTTCAGATGCTCTTTCCATCCACCACACAAAAACTTAGAAGCAGCTTATAAAGATCAGGTTTGGGATGCTCTGAAGACAACACCTGAAATAAGATCAAGGCCAAACATACAGTATGAAGTTATGTGACAACAAAATAAATCAAAGTCTGCAGCTGAATCACTGAACTGTTACCAGCCGAGGAGTTACCTGTTACTGGGAGCAGCTGCTACTACCTTATGAAAATTTTACATTCTGCAAATTTCAGACCCCAAAACAGGGTTAACTACAGTTTTAAAAGGCAGCTACCCCTATTAATATTAACAATTACCACTCTTCTCCTACTTTTACTAATACTGGCATATTTCAAGCTAGTTGCAACTTGTGCAGGTAGCTGTATGAATTAAACACCGCACTCTGAATTCTTTACTAACTTTCCTTTCAACAAGGTGGCAACGTGTTAAGTATAGCTATAGTAAGTCCTGATGAGATTTATAACTGGGTTCTGACTATAAATCATATTTTTATCAGCCTCAGAAACATTTTATTGCTGTTTTCATCCTTCATTTTATATGTCATATCTTCTCTCATCAAGAGGACCTATACCAAGGTATGTGTATGTTACTTCATACCCAAAAAAGTAAAACAGACTTTTTCCCAAGGAAAAAAAAATAATACAAATATTTAGGGATTCCAATGAGTTATTTTGAGGGGAAATAAGTAGTTGCATTCATGGTAAAACTTAAAGCATCCATATAAAGGGCTTGACCCAGCCCTGGTGAAACCAGTGACATTTAACACAGCAAGAGGATGAAGCCAAACACACTGGAAACAGATCAAGGACGTGGCATGGTTTGACAAACTGCTCCATCATTGGCTCTTAATTTAAGCTTAGACCTCCTTTACAAGGCAAGTGGATGAGAACAGGAAAAAATCTCCCATATCAATCACCATATCCACAGAGTTCCCAACTCCTATTTATAGTTTTGCGTTGAAATTGAGGAGAAAAATGCAAAGCATCCTGCCAAAGGGGAACAGCTTCAAGGCTGCTGCTTTATTTCAAGTGTGCTGTCCACTACACTCAGCACTGCTGCAAGTTTAGACTTCTTCAACATGCAACTTTTAACAAAAGGCTTTTTACTGGGGTTTCTCAGAGACCAAAGATAAGAAGGATTCCGAGGCTGAGACACTTTAATGATGGAAATGTTGTGGTCAAGCAAACCTCTCCTGTCTTCCTCCACTATCTGCCTTTCTGCTTGGTACCTCCAGTATCCTGGAGGCTCCCAGAGCATTGTTCTTTGTTAGAGAAGCTCTATGAATCACTGTCTTGCTTTCCTTACTTGAAAATGCCTCTTAAAATTAATACACTAAGTTTAAAAAATAGCCCAAATAACTACTAAATAGTTATTTCAAAATGTCACATCCACAGCTAAACAATCACAAGTAGCATTTCAAACTTGGGATTTGAAGAGCTCCAAATTCACCTTTTTGGACTGATTTTGTGCCATCACCCAGCACACACCACAGATCAGTCACACTTTGCTCTTCAATCACTCAAGGAATTCAGGGCTTTGGGTCATTTCAGACCTTCTTGTATTCATTGGTAGGTACCATAATTACCATCATAAACATTTAAAATTAGAGCTTTGGCTCTTCACAACCAGCAAAGGTCTGCACAGCCTCTCAGGGTGAGACAGAGAGGAGCCCTGAGCAGTGCTCAGCCCTCAAATGGGATTTTTGGAGTTTTTTCTAGACTACAAATCATTTTAACTTGGGCACCCAAAAACTGACATGACAGAGAGGAAGCACACATATCAGGAAGCTTCGTGCATTACACATGACGTTTGCTTACTTTTTTTACACCACAGGTCAAAGTGATTTGTAGTGTTAGAAGTGGTGCTAATTCAGTTTAGAAAACAGGAATCTAAATGTTACCCCACACACGCAGAGCACTCTTGCATTTAGCTTTGCTTAACTTCTTTGTTAAAAATACAGCATTAAATTATCAGAGTTCACAGAAATGTCTGAAAGGGCTTAAAAATCGCAACTCTAGGTGCTCCTCTTTAATCCATGAATTTAGGGTCTCTTCAGCCCCTCTTCACTCCCATCGCACACAAAAAGGGAAGAGCAGTGTCCATAGTAAATTCTGTAAAATTTATTATTTCTGTAGATTTATCTCTTCGCTTTGCAGGGTGAAATGGGCCACTGAATAACAGAACCAATGTGATTCTAACAGAAGCCATTTATTGTTTACATTACATGAGCAGATATAGGATTCTAGGTCTACTGTCCACGTGGGCACCTGTCTCTGGGTTGGCTAAGCTGCTTCATCATGAGGCAGGTACACATCCTTCAGGACATCCAATTGGTCAAGTGTCCATCCTCACATTGTGCTTCCCCTATCTACAGTTTACATTTTTTGCAGACATTTTCTCAGGCTCTCTTCCTATTTTTGATCCTGTTGTTTTCTCAGTAACCTTGATGAATTCCTGAGAGCTCTGACAACAAAACTGCAGGTGGTTTGATAATATTTCTCACAACCCGTTTGGCTGGTGCATCAGAATGGCCTGTTATACAGATACATTGCTACATCGCTTCAAATAAAAAAAATACTTTCTGTGCCAATCACTCACCCATGCAAATTAAAAACTGAAATTAAATAAGCTGTTGTTTTCTTTTATTCCATAAATATTCAGGGTACCCTTGGAAGTTTCCAAGCGAGCCACGGAGGAGTTGCGTGGGCAGAAGCTGCACCCTGCAGGCATCACCAGGAAACAGCCAGAACAGAGCCTGGACGGCGCCGGGCGCGGCACAGCCCGTGCTCAGCTCACCAGTGCCACCGCGGGGCAGAGGGCTATTTTCAATATAGACAAACCAAATCACGCATTTTAGGGTTTTTACTCTGTCCAGA
Source organism: Trochalopteron elliotii (assembly GCA_024734555.1). NCBI lineage: Eukaryota > Metazoa > Chordata > Aves > Passeriformes > Leiothrichidae > Trochalopteron > Trochalopteron elliotii. The sequence goes on from JANPWX010000088.1 coordinate 3,739,232, forward strand.
GAGCTTCCTGCCGACGTGGGCATGGCACTCTCAATTTCTGTACTACAGAAAAGCCAGGGCATGGTGAAGACCCCCCGAGAAAAGGGCAAGATTCTAGAATTAAAATCCGACGTTTCAGACTGCCTTTGTAATTGTATGCAATTGTATTACTGCCTTTGTAATTCAGATGCAATTGTAATTCAGTGAACTGGCTGGGAAGGAAAAAAAAAAAAAGAAAAAAAAAAAAAAGAGGTAACTCTTACTGTGGTTGTTCGTTTCTGATTTTCTGGTGAAGCCAGTGGTGCTCCAGGCCCATCTACTAATTTCTTCCCTCTGTCCAATGCCCTCAGCACACACCTGACCCCCAGCTCAACATCCACTGCCAAAGTATATTAACCACTTCAAATAAAACACATTTACTTCAAAGACACATTTTAAATAAACACTTGCTGAATCCCACATGCTACAACAAAGAGGTCTATGTATTTAATAAGCAAATCTGTACAAACAGAACCTCCAAATGGTAGCTGTCCCACTGACCTGGAATATTCCTGGTTCCTGGGGAGTTGGTGAAAGAGAAAGCAGCTCAATAAAAATCTATAAAACATAAAGGTAACACCTTTAAAGGATGAAGTTGGTTGGAGGGAAGAGTTTTCCTTTCATTAGAAGGAAATACACATTAATACACTCTTGCAGCACATGTACATCATTATTTCAGTACAATCCAGACTGAGCAAATGAATTCAAGTAGTTTTAAGTGTCAAAGAACCCAAATCCACAGCTCCCAGAACCCAGTGCAGCTCTAATTCAGTACCTGGTCAAGGACATTTAAAATTCCTGGAAAGAAGAATGACATAGAGTCTCTGTTTCTAAATAATATAGAGGGGTTTCTCTAAGAATGTATAACCACTGCCCACTACCCCAGAGAACTGCTCTTCCAGCTCACATAACAGGGTTGGGTAAAATCTCCTGCACAGCTGCAAGGTCCCTGCAGCCGAATACAGAATTTTCCACTACAGCCTCCCAGTTTTAGAGGCTGCTCCCACCTTCTGCATCTGCTGCGTCTGTTTTTACCTGCCAGAAGTTCAAATTGCCCAGATCTGAGTTTTTCCTTCCTTTAGGTGAAACACCTAAAAGCTATCCTATGGAGACACATTACATCCCATACACCAGCAGGAGGGCTTGGTTGAACACAGTGTGCTCATTATAAGGTGCTTTAACTCTCAAGATAATAAATAGGACAAAAGAGAGCTTTCAAAAGAAAATATAAAGGAGTTAACTTCACTAGTTCAAGTAAGGAGCTTCTATTTTCTTTAGTGTTATGCTTCTGTTATCTCTTACCACAAAGAAGAAAAAAAAGCAACAGTTTTCCTGAAGTCCTTCACTAAGTTTAGATTTCACAGCAATAAAAACCAGGACTCAAACTGTTTCAAAGTTTCCTGCTTAAAAGAAAAAAAGATGATACCTTTTGTGTCTATTACACTGTGGGCATGACACACAGGCTTTACATACACATGCACTTCGACTACTGATATATCCAAATAAATCTTCTAGAAAATTAAAGCTTCCACTGACAATTATCCAACCCTCTGCCTTACTTGCTCCTTATGGAGTGCAAAATTAAAACTGCTGTGTTGGTTTGGGAAAGAAGATTTGCAGCTTTAACTCTTTCCCATGTGTTCAAGCAGTCCCCTAAGAGAAATGGTTGTGGAAATCTCCAACTTACTTGGCAGGACAGGATGGCTTGGGATGAGCACAGGCGTCAGTTTACACACCTACATCTTCTGCTTGAATCCACCTTCCATTCCCAGGGCACAGGGAATACTACCACTTCACACCTTCTGCTCAGGGAGCAGAGCAGTACAGAGCCCTGAGGAACCTGGAAGAAAAAGGAAGGAGGGCTGGTGTGGCCCTAAAATAGGATGAGACACAGGTGCCCCAACAAGGTCCATGAGGCAGATAGCCAATTTGTTTAATGCAATCAGTCCTCATTTTTATTTCACTCAAATCAAAGATAACACTGTGATTGCAAAGTTCATCCACAGGAGTTTTCTGAAGAGCACTGAGACACTCAAGTTATGCCAGCTAAGGAAATCTAGTGGCATCTGAAAGCCATCACAAGAGATACAGCAGGAAATTAAAGTAGAGCTAAACATGACAAGAATAAGGAGAGACAAACCAAGTGAAGTAGAAAATAAGTTGGTGTAAAGTCACGCAATTTCAATGGTTTCTCCTAAGGCTTCTTTAGAAAATTTAGAAAATGAGAGATCTGTATCCTGCTAAAACAAGTTTATCAGTTCCAAAGAAGTTACTTGCTCAGGTGCTGCACCCCAGGGCTCCCAGGACTATTTAATGATGTCATATTGTTCTTCACAGTTTGCAATAAAGCCAGAATGGGTTGTCCCACCTGGGTATGGTGGAATGGCTGGAACACTGCTGGGAATCTTTCCTGGAACACTTGCAGGTACAATTTCTTTATCAGCATTGTCCTTATTGGCAATGATGGAAAAAAATCACTGTCAGGCTGTCTGCTTGTTGGGTTTGTTTTTAAGTTCTATATTGAGCTGCTTTTACAGAGCTAGGTCTGTACAATGAGTTCTACTTTAAAATAAAGTTACAGTAAATCAAATAATAAGTGTGTAGAGCTTTATGCCAAAACTATGTCAGGGGCTCAATTTAGTCTTGTTTAGCATGAGCCCAGGACAAAATAGAGCCACAAGAAACCATCCAGTGGAGGTGTGCATGGAAAATGGTCACAGCCTCTTCCTAGGGCAGTTGGTTCCTTGTTTACCATTCCTTAGAACAGCCACACACTATTTTTTTACAAGTGTCAGTAGCACTTGAAACGAGAGATTTACTGAGCTGCAGGATGGAGATGGATAGAATTGGGTGATCAGCTACAGATGGACCCTGGCCAAAATAGATAAGTGCCTTAAGACTGAGTGGATCATAATTAATTCCCTCAAGGAACTTGGAAAACTTTAATACAGAAGAGCTCTCTGCTGCACTAGCACACCCAGTGATCTGGAGAGGAGGGGGCAGAGACAAAGTGGTCAAAAGGGAGCTGCTTAAGCTGCTCCTAAATAAAACCCCTACTTTTATTAAAGACCACGAGATAAGTATCAGTAGGGCCCATACAGCATAAAAATATGGAATAATGTCATAGGGAGATATTAAATACGTTTATTTCAGTGTGGCAGAGGCTGCTAGAAAAGGCTCAAAAACTACCACTGCTCCCCTGGAAGCTTTAATAATGTTCTTTTTTGTGGTTTGTTTTGGGGTTTTTGTTTGAATTTCAAACAGTGGAATTTAAAAAACAAAAAACACCAGAAAATTTAATGAAGAAGGAAATTAAGTGCAAATTTTTCTTAATAAGTGAACCATAGTTTTGTTTTTTTAATGATGTTAAACATTAATTTTGTTTGCTGCCTAGTATTTTGAATGAAATCCAAGTCTGGTATCCTTTTCATGTGACAGTGGTATGGCCATAGTTTGTTAGTCCATGACAACAGTGAAATATTCACTTATCATCTTGGTGAGTGTGAGAATAGCAATTGTAATAATTGTAATTCCAAACAACTGTCTGTTTATCAGCAACAATGTGAATGTGAATTCAAGAGAATGTGGGGAACATTTCTGCTTTGCCACCTAATATATTTTTGTACCAAATAAAACTGCAGCAATGAATTGGAAATCTGGATAAAGTTAACAGCCCTTTTGCCCAGGCCAAATCCCAAGTTTCTGATCATTTTACTTCCCTCTTTTGTGTCTTGCCAAAAAGGTAAGAAACATGTCGGCATAAAAGAAAAACTATTGCTTGGACTGTTCTCCCAGTGAATCTGTTTCCTATAAAAGCAGATTGGAAAGAAAACTCCAAGTAGTTACAAGCAATACCAAAATAGGTTTAGAAATAAAATAGTAGTAAATTATTGATTTTTTTTATTAGCTACTTGCCAAATTTAAATTGTTAAATCCAGATAGCAGATGAATTTAAGGTGATGTGTGACAGATACATGTGGGATTACATTAACACAAACTCTCTCAGTGTTGGTGTTGTGATAAATGAAGATAAATCAGCTCCAAGTTGTGAAAGTTACAATGTTATAGAGTTACTTGTTATAAGGTTATGTTGTTAAATTGTTAAGTTGTTCACCTCGTTCTGTACCCCTTCCCCCGAAAACCCCCTTACCTTCCCTCCTTCGTCACACTTCATTGAGTTAAGCTGCTGCTGCTCCCCGGCATCTCCGCTTGTCACTCCTGTTGCTGTTTCACCTGCCTGTTCCTGGTCTGTCCCACTGGATTGCTCCCTGCCTGCTCCACTTCCTACTTCCGGCCGGATCCTCTTCCTACTTCCTGCCAACAACCGGCCTGCCAATCAAGCAGCTGCTGCCACCCTTATGCAAATCGCAGGGCCCAGCTGCAAAGTGGGACCAAATTGTCGCTAAAAGCCCCTAATCAAAACGAGCCCACTCAAGATTCTAACCTGCAGGAGACAACACCAGACTGAGAATACCCTAAAGGATTTATGAACAATCTCCGGTATCTCACCATGACTTGAAAAAGACTAGAAGAACAAAACACCCCTAGACCCCAAGAGTCAGTTTTGAGTTCCTGAGGACTCCCGTGTGGGCGAACTCCCGGCTCTGCAGCGGCATTCTGCAGCTCCGACCCAGCACCACCTCCTCAGCAGTGGCAGCAGACACCACCAGCGGCGTAGGGCATCCCTTTGAGCCACCCCTCCAGAGCTGGCTAATAAAGGCATTAAAAGGAGTAAACTTGGTCTCCTGCTCTTAAGTATACACCGGTGGCGGGAGTGGAGGCGAGCGAGTGTGTGAGTGAATGAGAGGGGGGCCGGGAGCTTGGACCCCCCAAGCGAGTGCGGACTCCTGAGTACCGCGGTTCCGGACTCCCGCGAGGGGGCCGGCCGGGAAAAGGAGGAAGCGGGTGGATAAACGGGTGAGAGAGGCGTCTCCAGGGGCATAGCGGGCCCCCCTCCGGACGTGCGGAGGAAATTTAGAGTGTGAGTGGCACGTCCAAGACTGACAGGTAGGCTTCCCCAGTAAGGATAGGGGTAGGCCCCTCGGGCCCAACTAAGCACGCAGGAGGGCTCGAGGAGTGATAGGCGTGCACTACACTGGCTGGGGTTACCGCCCAGGGCACACGGGTGCTGGCTGTGGTGGCGGCTGGGATCAAGCCACTTTCGGGGGCTCGTGAGGGCGGACTGGGGGTAATTCACAGGGTGTAGGGAGAGAGTGAGAGGTACTGGCTGGTGTTACAACCTAAAGGCTGGGGTAATTACCGAGTACCAGGAAGAAAGAGCTGTGCTGGCCGTAACCACAATCCGGAAGTGGTTGTCGGGGGCAGGGTGTGAGAGTTAGGGAAGGGCCCCAAGCATAAGAGACCTGAACATAGGGAGAGAGAGTGAGTTGTGCACTACATTCCCAAGTGCTGGCTGTGGTAGTGACCAGAACCCTAAGGGCGGGTCGCACGGACTACTTTCGGGGGCTTGTGGTGTGTAGGGAGTGAGTGAGGGTACTGGCTGGAGTAGTGGCCGGCGGGTGGCTGGGCTACTTTCAGGGTACTGGAGCGCTGGCTGTGGTAGCGGCTGGAACCCTAAGGGCGGGTTGCCCAGGCTACTTTCGGGGGCTCGTGAGTGAGGGTACTGGCAGGAGTAGTGGCCGAAACCCTAAGGGTGGGTTGTCGGACTGCTTTCGGGTACCAGAGAGAGTGTGAGTTCGTATTTAAGTTGCCCGTCTTTACTTCTCAGTTCGAGTAGGGGCACATTAAAAGAATCTAAGTTTAAAAAGAGGGTCAAAATTTAAATTTGTGTTGCTCTGTCTTAAAATTTCCGTTCGGGTAAGAGCACCGTATAGTTTTTGTTTTGAGACCCAGTGAGAATGGGGGCATGCATGAGTAAACCAAAGCAACAGGGAAGTGAAGAAATAAAGAATATTCCACCAGAGAGTCCGTTAGGGCAGATGTTAAAGCTGTGGGATACTGATGAGACCACCAAGAACTTAAATAAAATAAAAATGGTCCATTATTGTATAGAAATTTGGCCTACCCTAGATTTACCTGAAAAATGGCCATGGTGTGGGACCAGGGACCCCTGGATGTGCAAACAATTAAACCAGTATTTAAAAGCCCGAAAAAGCTCGGAAGCAGAGCAAATAATATATGCTGCATGCTGGCAGAGAAGCACACCAGGAGACGAAACCACCAAAATGTGTAAACTCCAAGAAAGAAAGGGAGAGGATGAAAAGGAAAAGAATAAAAACAGCCCAACTTGGGATCCCCTTGATCATTTACCCCCTCCTCCAGTTTATCCCGAAGTACCCCAAGTTACCCCTGTTAATCCTCCTACTTTGCCTACAAAACCTCTCCTACCCCCACAATCCATAGTCCCCATTACCTTCCCCATTTGTCCCCCCTCAAGAGTACCTCCAACATCCCCACTCCCACCTCAACCTAACGTTAAGGCCAACCCCTTCTACCCTTCCACCCCTTCCCCAGTATCTCCTGACAATGACCTACCACCTCCCCCTCCACCGTCAATAATCCCCACGCCTCCTTCTAATTGGGAATTAGGATTGTCAACCCTTAATACTGAGCTTTCCCAAGTAACAGAAGTCGCAGAAACTTTAGAAGGGCCGTACCAAAACACAAGATCAAAGACAAAACTTTTCCCCTTAAGGGAAGTTCCAATGGGCGGAGCAATGGGAGGAATAGGGTTTGTGAATGCCCCCCCTTACAGCTTCTGAGGTCAGGAGTTTCAAGAAAGAGCTAGGGAATCTAGTTGAGGACCCAGTAGGAATTGCAAGCCAGATAGACCAGTTCCTGGGTCCAAGTATTTACACATGGGGAGAACTGAATTCTATATTAAATATACTCTTTAATCCAGACGAGGTTCGGCTGATCAGAACAGCGGGTATGCGTGTGTGGGAAAGAGAGAATCGGATGGGACCCCCAGGTGACCAAAAATTGCCCGTAGTTGACCCAAGGTGGGACCCAAATACTAATGAAGGAAGGAGAAATATGGAAGATTATAGGAGCTTGATAATAAGAGGTATAAAAGAATCGGTTCCCCGGAATAATAACACAAAACTTGCCTTTGACGGGGCCCAAGAAAGAGATGAAACTCCTGTGGCCTGGTTAAATAGGCTCCGGAAAAATTTTCAACAATATTCTAATTTAGACCCAGACAGCCCAGAAGGCCAGGTGTTTCTAAAATTACAGTTTGTGACCAAATCCTGGCCAGACATAAGAAGGAAACTCGAAAAAATGGAGGACTGGCAAGAGAGGGGAATGAATGAATTATTGAGAGAAGCCTTAAAGGTGTACTTAAGAAGGGAGGAAGAGAAAACAAGAGTAAAAACAAAGATCATGATGGCAGTGGCCAGAGAAAGTGTAAGAGACCTGGGTGATAAAAATAAAGAAAGTACAAACCCCTCGTTAGGAAGGGGAAGAGGGAAAGTTTTACCACCTTGGAGTGCCCCTCCGCGGCCAGGAGAGACCAGGAGATGTTATTATTGTGGAGAAGAAGGTCACATAAAGAGAGACTGCCCGAAAGTTTCCTTTGATGAGGCCATTGCGAGAGAACAAGAAGCATTAGAAAGAATATTGAAAGGGGAAGGCAATGAAGATTAGGGGTGTCATGGGCTCTATACTTTGGGGGACCCGATAAAACATCAAGAAGAGCCCATAGTAAATTTAGAAGTGGGTCCCCATCATGAGGAGCTTGAATTCCTAGTAGACACGGGAGCCGAAAAATCAAGTATTAAGCAGCTCCCGATGGGAATTATTGTTGGGAGGAAAGTATGTGATGTCCTAGGGGCAGAAGGAACACCCTTCAAGGCCTCTGTTATAGAGAATGTGGAAATCAAAGGCAATTCCAGAAAGTGCATTACAGACCTTATCTATTTACCAAAATGTGACAATAATTTGCTTGGACGGGACTTACAGGTGAAACTGAATGTAGGAATCATCCCTAGAAAAGGGAGAATGATAGTACAAATGATGAAGTTAACAATCAAAGATTTAGAGGAGATTAAGCCAGATGTGTGGGCAGAAGAAGGGAAGTATGGGTATTTAGACATTCCACCTATAAAAATAAAATTGCAAGACAAAACACTACCAATAAGAGTCAAACAGTATCCGATCTCCATAGAAAGTAGAAAGGGATTGGCAAAAATTATAGATCATCTGTTGACAGCAGAAATATTAGAGCCTTGTATGTCTCCCCATAACACCCCTATATTAGCAATAAAAAAGGCAGAAAACAAATACCGGTTAGTACAAGACTTGAGGGAAGTTAATAAAAGAACAATTAGCAACCATCCTGTAGTATCAAACCCCCATACCCTCCTAAGTAAAATTCATGGAGAACATGCATGGTTCACAGTAATAGACCTGAAAGACGCTTTCTGGGCCTGCCCTTTGGCTCCGGAAAGTCGAAATTGGTTTGCCTTTGAGTGGGAGTGCCCTGAAAGCCATAGAAAACAACAATTAAGATGGACACGTCTTCCCCAAGGTTTTACTGAAAGTCCAAACCTATTTGGGCAGGCTTTAGAAGAATTGTTAAGACAATTCACCCCCTCAAATAACATACAAGTGCTGCAGTATGCAGATGATCTCTTAGTATCAGGAGAAAATCAAAATGAAGTAAGGAAAGCTAGTATTAATCTCCTAAACTTCTTAGGAGAAAAAGGCCTCAAAGCATCCAGAGAGAAACTACAGTTTGTAGAACCACAAGTAACTTATCTTGGACACCTTATTGGAAAGGGGTATAAAAAGCTAAGCCCTGAACGAATATCAGGAATATTGTCCATTCCCGCCCCAGTTACCAAAAGGGATGTAAGGAAGCTTTTGGGTCTATTCGGCTACTGCCGAATGTGGATAGAAAAGTACTCACAAAACGTTAAGTTTCTCTACGAGAAATTAGTGCAACCAGAACCAGTTAAGTGGACCATAGATGATGAAAAACAACTGGAGAATTTAAAAACTAAGTTATCTACAGCTCCAGTCTTAGGTCTCCCTGACCTTAAGAAAAATTTCGACCTATTCATTAATGCCGAGGAAGGGGTTGCATATGGAGTACTTACCCAGGAATGGGGGAATCACAGAAAACCAATAGCCTATCTATCAAAACTTCTAGACCCGGTAGCAAGGGGATGGCCAACTTGCCTCCAGGCTATAGCAGCCACGGCCATTCTTCTCGAAGAAGCCCAAAAATTAACCTTACAAGGAAAGATCATAGTACACACCCCTCATGACTTACGGGCAGTTTTAAGCCAAAAAGCCCCACATTGGTTAACAGACTCAAGAATATTAAAATATGAAGTGGTATTAACCACTGCTGAAAACATAGAGCTGACTACTTCAAAAATTTTGAACCCTGCCCAATTTCTCTCAGGGGAACCTATACCTGACCTCGAGCATGACTGCCTAGAAGTAATTGATCTACAAACAAAAATAAGGGAAGACCTAGAAGATATTCCTTTGCCCAATGGGAGAATATTATTTACAGATGGGTCTTCTAGGGTGATCAAAGGAAAAAGAATCTCAGGTTACGCAGCAGTTGAGGGTACTGGAGGTGAAAATGAACTAAAAATCCTAGAGAAAGGGAAGTTACCAGCAAATTGGTCGGCCCAGTGCTGTGAAATGTATGCTCTAAAGAGAGGGCTCGACCTATTAGACCAAGACCAAGGGACCATATACACTGATTCCAAGTATGCTTTTGGAGCTGTACACACCTTCGGAAAACTTTGGGAGAAAAGAGGTTACCTTAATTCAAAAGGAAAAGATCTGGTTCATAAAGAATTAGTTAAATTGGTATTAGAATCTCTAATGAAGCCAAAAGAAATTGCAGTGGTCCATGTGAAAGGACATCAAAAAGGAAAGTCCTTTGAAATAAAAGGTAATCAAATTGCAGACCAAGCTGCTAAGTTAGCGGCTCAAGGCCAAGGGGAATCAATAAAGATCCTTAACTTGAATAGCA
>JANPWX010000088.1:3754174-3772840 GCA_024734555.1 Trochalopteron elliotii
GGAATGTGTCGAGGTTGTCCTCAGTCGGGACGCTCTTTGATGTCGGATCTTGGTGTGCTGCCAAGCTTAATCAGTAAGAAAGGAGACCGGAGGAGTGAAATCAGCCTTGTCATCGCTTAGTCAGGGGCATCCGGCAATTAACAACCCCTAAGGATGTAGTAAATCAAGAGGCTGATGGATGCCTGTGTGTACGTTGTTAACTTAGCAAAATATTCGACGCCACCAAATTGATCAGAGGGTTGAAGACCTCTCCGATGAGGAAAGGCTGAGAGAATTGGGATTGTTCAGCCTGAAGAAGAAAAGCTTTGGGGGGACCTAACTGAGGCCTTCCAGGACCTGAAGGGAGCTGCCTAGAAAGATTGAGAGACTGTTTATGAGGGGGTGGAGTGACAGGACAAGGGGGAATGGGTTAAAATTGACAGACAGTAAGTTTAGAGGGGATATTGGGGGGAAAAAAATCTTCCCTGTGAGATCCTGGCACAGATTGTCCATAGAAGCTGTGGCTGCCCCATCCCTGGAAGTGTTTAAAGCCAAGTTGGATGGGATTTGGAGCAACCTGGGATAGTGGAGGGGTGGAACTCAATATTCTTCAGGATTCCTTCCCACCCAAACCATTCCTTGATTCTATAGTTGAACTGTGTTCATTAGAACAGTAAAAATTCACACCCACAGGTCATAAGGGCCTTGCCCAGGTGTTCCCCTGAGCATGTGAAGAAGTTACCTGGGATAACTTGTATAGAAATTACTAACTAATCATAATAGAGTGGCTGTGCTTGGGAAGGGACCAGGTCTGGATTTCTGTGTATAAATAATGGCATGGAAAGTCAGGAGGGTGTCCTGGGGCTTGTGCAATAGCACCGAGCACCCAGCACAACCCTGGAATAAATAATCCTTATCTCACTCTTGAGTGCATCATCATTGTCTTGTTGCTTTCCATTCTCTGCCACGAAGGAGGGAATATTCTGCAGCTGCTGTGGAGGTGTGCAAGCAGCTCCCCTCAGCCTGTGAGGATGTTTTCCATTGGCTAAATCCCAGCTGGAACAGGTGGTGATTTACCTTTGCCTCCAAGGCAGGGATGTAACTCTTGGGGATAGATGAGGTGCTACAAGGCTTTGCTTCCAGGTAAAGGAAGTAGGACACTCGAGGCTAAAGCCTTGAAATTTAAGAGGGTTTGGTCGCTTTTGCTCAAAGAGTTTCAGATTTTATATCTAAGGAGGGTTTTTATATCTCTTGTGAAGCATAGCCTTTATTCTGTGTAGTTGAGGCTACAGATGAATGCAGAAATCGCTGGGGAATGTATATGAATTCACCATGAACTTATGTAACAGGTTGTTTCTTTCCTTTAGAAAGATGGAGCTGTCTTCTGGAAAACTTGCAAAGTTTGCTGATGGATCTGCTGTTGTTCAGGTAGAAACAAAAAATAGTTAAAATTTGTGCAGCTTCAGAATTCCTGTATCTTAAAAGTCATTGTGTGGGCATCAGAGCCTGTGGGAGATAGAGCCTCAAGTGGCAATTTCATCCCTAATGAAGGGACAGTTGTATATTTTATAGGAAAAAATCTGCATGAAAAGCAAAAACGGTGGCGTAAAGTGTGGATTTATGCGGTGGTTTTCTGCAGAGTATAATTCTTAATAATTACTGGTTTGAGAATAAGTTTAGAACATTGGAAGTTATTTTCTTTTCAGGTAACTTCAATTTTTACCTATTTTTCTTAACCCCAGCTAGGTGACACAGCAGTGATGGTCACAGCAGTCAGCAAAACCAAGCCCTCTCCATCTCAGTTTATGCCACTAGTGGTAAGTACTAATGACAGAATTAGTTTTGTGCTAATCAGTGGTCAACTGAGCAGTCATAGTCCTTAAATAGTGGGGTTCAGGATGCTGGGGAGGGTGGGGAATGCAAACAGTAGATGACAGACCTTGGACTTCAGAATTGCAGTTGGTGATAAAATCCAGGATCTCTGTGTGGGTGACAGATGAGCCTTGGATGTTGTCTGCCTTGGCTTTAGTGAGGCTTTCCTCAAAGCCCATGTGAACTTTGCCACACCATCCAAAGCCAGATGTTGGGATTTGGTTGTGTAGAAAACTGGTTGGGTTGTGAGGCTCAGGGGGCTGTGATTGTCAAAGGTGGGAAGTAGATAATTAGGATTGGAACTGGATGATTCCAAGGGTCCCTTTTGAGGGTTTCTGTGGCTCTGCAGTAAATAATCAGATGTCATTACTAATCCCTGAATTGTCTTTGGAAGGTTGACTACCGGCAGAAAGCTGCTGCAGCAGGGAGAATTCCTACAAACTATCTAAGAAGAGAGCTTGGTTCCACTGATAAAGAAATTCTTACAAGCAGAGTAATAGGTAGGCTGGAACATTTTATTTACAAGGTATTTTAAAACTGTTGTAATTTTCTCATGAGTGTTGGAAAATAATAGAAATTTATAACTGCTGTTTGCAGTGTCGATTGTTTCTGTAGTAATGCCTGAAAAAAATTTTTAATTCATTGTTTATCAATACAATTGAAATTTTAAGGTTATATATGTCATGCTAAAATATCTTGCTGGGTTCTCTGCCTTTTCTTTTTGCTTTTGTTTAAAAACCCCTATTTTGTCAGTTTCTTGTGGGGTTGTTGCAAGACAAACTGAATATGAACTACTGATACCCAACTTCTTAGAGTCTGATTATTTCCTTTGCAGATCGGTCAATCAGACCACTCTTCCCAGCAGGCTACTTTTATGATACACAGGTAGGTCATGCTGCCTTTGAAATGGAAAACTTGGATATGGCCAAGGAAAATTTCATGATACAGGCCCTGTTTTTAAAAAAAACCCTATTTTTGTTAACATCAGGGAGGGGTTTGCACTTCACAAACAAGTGTAATTTTGCTTTTTAGTCTGTCATCTCCTTGTCTTAAATTATTTTTATTACATCCTGCTTTCCAAATTTTGTTGTCAAGATGTATGAACAAAATTAAAACCGTCTCTGTACAACAGAGGAAAGATGCTAACAGTAAATGTTTTATATATGATGTGACACAATATTATCCATTAGTGGGTGTTTATTGTCAGCTTTCTATTTTAAATACCTGAAAAAAATTCCATGTGGGGTTTTTTTAGTGTCCTTAGCTTTGTATTGACAGTTAATAAAAATGTATAGTCAAAATTATTCATTGTCTTTTATCTTATGCCAGATCCTTTGTAATCTTTTAGCAGTAGATGGTGTCAATGATCCTGATATTCTGGCAATTAATGGAGGTAAGAGAGCTGTGAGAAATTGGTGCTTCAGTGGGATTTAATGAGGTTAGTTTTTTCTAATCCAGATTTTTGTCGTCCTTTCAGCTTCTGCAGCACTTGCCTTGTCTGATATCCCCTGGAATGGTCCTATTGGTAAGTAAACATTTTGAAATTATGAGAGGTTTTAATGTAATGTAAAACTTAGACCACAGGTGGTACTTTGCTTTTTTAACTAGAAGCTGAATCTAAACATTAAATTTCAAGCATTGGAAATAATTTTACAATGGATGAGATTATTGCACTTCAAGGGATTATTTTTTCAGGGCTAAATGCACAACTGAGAGGAATTACAATACAGAAATAGTGTGCTATAGAGACCAATAAATTAATTTTCTCTTAAGAGAAACATATTTATTGAAAAGCATTTTTTGGAAAATAGCTGGTTCAGATCACTTTTCCTCGAGGAACTCAAAAAGAGATTTATTTCATTGTGAGTATTTTCTGGGAAGAGAAAAGATCTATCCAAGAACAGAATACTGAACAAGTATCTTCCTTTCAGTTGTCTTCTTTTCCTAGAAAACATGTGCTGAGATTACAAAAAACTCCCTGTACATTCACAGCATTGTGTGTGATATTACTTGGCATTATTTGCCCTACACAGTAATAGTAACCAAAAGAAAAATAAATAGGTAATTTTGTCTTCTAGATTTGTTCTTAATATCCAGTCAATGTGCTGATACTTTAAAATTAGTCTGTAGCTTTAATTATTGTTATTAGCTGTGTAACTTTCAAAGTAAAGTGATGCCTTCAAGAACTTCCTTATTATAATAATAAATGACTTTCTGGAGTTTCTCTGCAGGTGCAGTGAGGGTAGGGCTGGTGGATGGAGAGACTGTTATCAATCCAACTCGAAAAGAGATGGCCTCTAGTGCTCTAAATTTAGTTGTTGCTGGAGCTCCACAAAGTCAAGTTGGTAAGTAGGTTAATTGTTGTCTGTTGAGGGCTTGGAAATCTTTGCAGATGTTTTCTTTGTCTCTGAAATGTGAATTTTTATACAATAGTAGGAGCAAACAACAGTGATAGGTAACTTTTGGTTAACTAAAGTAGATTCCCTCGTATTTATGCAGTTTAATGTTCACCTGTGTTTCCTCAGTTGAGTTAGATTGCTATTGAACAATAAAACAGGAATTTACTTAATTTTCATCTTCCCATTGCCAGTTATGCTGGAAGCAACTGCTGAGAACATCTTGCAGCAAGACTTCTGCCATGCCATCAAAGTGGGGGTGAAGCAGACCCAGCAGATCATCCAGGGCATTCAGCAGCTGGTGAAGGAGCGGGGCATGGTCAAGAGAACTGTACAGAAATTGTTTATTGCACCTGAAGAGATTGTGGAAGTTGCAAAGAAGTAAGTGCAGAGTAAATAATGCAGATGAAGGATGGTGCTTTCACCAGACTGATATTTCATTAAATACTTCTAAAATATTTAGTCCTCCAAAAAAAAACCCTAATTATAGAAGTGGTTTTTAAGCTGTGTTTTCAAAAATTCTTCCTTTTCTCCCTAAAGACTTGCTTCTAACAAGATCTATGCAGTGTTCACAGATTCAACCCATGATAAAGTAAGTAATCAATTGTGATGTAATTATTTTTTTAATTAATATCATAATGAATCTGTAGTAGGATTGAGTTCTTTAAGCTTTTAGCTCTTTAAGCTCTGTCCCTGGAGGTGTATTAAGAAAAGACTGGATGTGCCATGGTCTGTTTGACAAGGTGGTGACTATAGGTTTGACTTGATGATCTCAAAGGTCGTTTTCAACCTCAGTGATACTGTAATTTAAGTTTGTCTCCTTCCCTGCATCTATTTGTAATAATAAAATTAATTGTTCTCCAAGTTCTTACCTACTAGAATATTTGTTTGTATTATGTGGAGGTGGAGGGGGCCTTTTCCCAAGGAGTCACATGGAAAAAATGAGGGGAAATGGGTGCAGGTTACTCCTGAGTGCTCCTGTGCCCAATCCGAACCTATGTTCTCCTTGGGAAAAATTATCAGTCACTGGGATAGTCTCCCCAGGGGAGTGGTGGATTCCCCAGTGTGGGACATTTTTACGATTCAGATGGAGAGGGTGCTGGGCTATCTTGTCTAAACTGTACTTTTGCCAGGAAAGGTTGGACTACACAACCCTTGAGGTCCATTCCAACCTCTTTATTGATTTTTGAATTTGTGTGACAGTTCTGTTTCTTATTGCTTAAATTTTTGCAGATCTTTAAACCAAACACAGCCCCAAACCTCTGTTGTTGTTCTGCCCTGTAGAGTTAACTGGTTGCAAATCATGTGTTCTAGATTTCAAGAGATGAGGCAATCAACAAAATAAGGCTTGAAACAGAAGAACAGCTGAAAGGTATTATTTTTTGTTAATATTTAGAGAATGCTTTAATGGAGGTAGCACTGCATGGAGTTAAAGTATGCTCTTTGTTGGAAGCTATTTTAGTAGAAGTTCTGTAAAATTAATTTCCCAGCTTCAGATGCAATTTCTTTTCTATACCCAGAAAAATTTCCGGAGGCTGAGCCTTACGAAATCATGGAATCTTTCAATGTGGTTTCAAAGGATATTTTTAGAAATCTTGTACTAAATGAATATAGAAGGTGGGTGTATCAAACTCCTACTGATAATATTTCTGTCAGTTCTTAATCCAAGATTATGGTTTAACTGTTCTCTTAATTTCTCTTTGTCACTTCAGGTGTGATGGGAGAGATTTGACTTCCCTCAGAGACATTAAATGTGAAGTGAACATGTTCAAAATGCTTCATGGATCAGCCTTATTTCAAAGAGGTCAAACACAGGTAGTGTCACTTAAACATCAGAAATGATCAGTGAATTATCACAAGCTGAAAGATTTGGGCCTTTCATTTAAATGCCAGGTTTCCTTTTTCTTCACATTAAAATAGTAATAAGCAGAAATGGTGTGTAGGTTGGTAAGTTCATTGGTGTGTAGGGCACTGCTAAATTGTGCACGTCGTGAGAAATCTTTTAAAAGCAACTTCACATGCAACCTGAACCAAATAGGGAAATTTCACCCAAAAAAATTGCAATAACAAGAGGATTTTTTTTCTCTTCTTTGCCAAAAGTGTCAGCTGTTGGGTGGATTGAATTAAGATCGAGGTGTGGTCTTCTGTACTTTCATAGCTCCATTTGCTAGAAGACTGTCAGCCATTGATCTTACTTCTTGTTACACTGACTTAGGGTGGCAGTTGCAAACAGTGATTTACTCCTCAGTGTTGTCCCCTCTTATCCCACTAAAAATAACACCCACTGCAGGTCCATGTGGTAAACAGACACAAACACCATCCTGGCTGCAGCTGGGCTTGCCTTTTAAATGTTTCTTAGGGAGCAAACTGCTCTTGGCTCCTACTTAAGAATCATTAAATCAGTATTTTTAAATGGGATTGCTTGTAAGATTGTGTGATTATTACATATTATTATTATTACAAAATAAGTTTGTATGATGGAGAGAAATCAGTGGTAGCTGATGGCATCTCATTTGCTGGTGAACTCATTCTTTGATTGTTCATAAACAGTAACATTTGTGAAGGCTGGACGGGTTTAAGAGGGGTTTATTTTTATTTTAGCTCCTTTTTATTTTAGGTTCTGTGTACAGTTACATTTGACTCTCTAGAATCGAGTGTAAAATCAGATGTCATCTCCACAGCAGTGAGGTATGTATATCTTGGTGCTTTGGCAGTAGTAACAGGAGGGTGAGCATTTAAGCGCATTTGATAAAATTCCCTTGAACTTTGATACAGATTGTTTTTAGGACTGAAAAATCTGTAAAATTAGACTTTGGAGTGACCTGTTTTCCAAGGATCATGGCAGTGGGTTTGTGTTAGGATGACATTCATGCCATAGCACACATTTGAAACTGTAGAGTGTTACAAGTAACATTCAGTCTGGTTTATATATTTAAAATATTTGTGGGAAATTTAACTCAGGAAGTAGCAAGCTGGTCCTTGTGTTTTGAACACTTCATTGCTGCAAGCTAAAGTGGAATCCCTTCCCTTTAAAGCCACATTTCAGTGATTTCATCCCAGTGTGGGAGCTTTTACATTTTAATGTCTCAGCTTTACTGTAGTTAAATCTTTCTTACCCTGGAAGAGTTTGTCTGTGTTCTCTAATTTTGGTAACTGGGGGTGATCAGCAAATGTATTGATTTGCTGGTTTTGGCTGGGTCCATGTGTAAGCATAACAATATTAGTTTGAATTACCTGTTGTGTGTAAAACATGTTTGGTTGCTCCTTTTTTGACATGGTCTTGTTTTTAATTAATAGTGGAATAAAAGATAAAAACTTCATGCTGCATTATGAGGTGAGACTTTTCCTATGTTACAGCTTTCTGCATGGTTCACTGAAGGGCTTCATGTCTTGCTTTTAAAGGTGCAGTTGATCACTTCCAAGGTTATAAATTAGCTCTAGATTTACTAAAAGGTATTTATGCTAATTCATACATGAATTTATATGAGCAAAAGTGCTATTTTCCTGAAAAGCAGTAGGTAATTTGTAAATTGCCATTTTATACAAGCTTTTTAATGGCATAACATTAGGTGAGCTCCTTCAGAACAGGTTCTTACTGAAAGCAGGATTAACCTGTGTTATTATTTTTAGTAAACTCTATTAATAATGTTCAGTTGACGTGGCACAGCAATAGTAAATAAATGCTTTTACATCTTGCATCTCTCTCAGCCTGTGGAACTTGCCCAAACTATTTCCTACAGGCAACAGGCAGGTCTTTTTCCATTATCTCTGTGATAGAAATAACATTTCTGCTAGGTTGTTTGACAGGTTTTTTTGGAAGAAGCTTCTTGTGTTCTCTCAGCTACCTTGCTACTGGTTTATTCTCTTTTGTCCTGTGGAAGTAAAACATTTACTAAACATTACCTAAATTGGTCCTGGTTTGCAAACCAAGTGACTGATAGAAATCACGTGGTGGTTTGATTATTCTATTTTTAATATATTTTTACCTTGAGATGCACTGAAACTTCAAAGATGTTTTTCTAAGTGTATGTTTTAAAATGGAAAAGAAAAGCAGGTTAATTTTCTGCATACACATTTTTTTTGCTTCGTAGTTTCCACCTTATGCAACCAATGAGATTGGCAAAGTTACTGGGATGAACAGAAGAGAGCTTGGACATGGTAAATCCAGACTAGAGAAATCCCATGCTGTAAGTTCCAATATTTTATCTGATTTTTTTATTTATGCGTCACTTAGCAGTTGTTTTGGGTTTTTTTAAACAGGTGCACTGGCAGAACGAGCTTTGAAACCAGTTATACCCCAGGATTTCCCATTCACAATCCGAGTTACTTCTGAAGTCTTAGAATCAAACGGTAGTAGGATTTTCTTGTTTTTAACCTAGTGCTGGAGACTAAATTTGGTTCTTAAAAAGCTTAGGTTTGACAAACTTGATTTATAAGCATGCTACATAATAGACTTCAGTTTAAATGTTCTTAATAACTATTACCTGAAATATTTAAAATTAAAAGCATGTGCATGTTCATGAATAGTGGACCCTTCTTGGTTTAATAAAATGGTATTTGGGGGCATTTTTATGCTACAGGTCAAAAAAACTCTAGCTTGTATTGAGACCCATTTTTCAGTATTTAATCCCTGGTTTTTTTCGTGTATTCCCACTCCAGGGTCCTCCTCAATGGCTTCTGCATGCGGTGGAAGTTTGGCACTAATGGATGCAGGTACAAAATGTGGCAATTCTAAGGATAAACTGCATGTGATAATGTATTTACGGGATCTGGAATTGACCAAAGGCTTCAAAAATGTTTTTGTTTTGCCACTCTCAGGAGTTCCAGTGTCAAATGCAGTGGCAGGTGTAGCCATAGGCCTTGTTACCAAGTGCAGTCAGGGAAAAGGGGATATCGAGGACTATCGCCTGCTGACAGACATCTTGGTGAGTGTTCCTCACGCTGATATTGTTGCTGCTTAGTGCTGAAAATACATCTTTTGGCCTTCTTCTGTAACCTTTTTCCCAGTCAATTCTGGAACATGACTCCTGGAAAAATAAGTTGCATCTTTTCTGTTTTATCTCCTAGATTCCTCCTTTATTTTGAAAAATTTTTATGAAACATTCAGTCATATTCCTTATTTTTTGTGTTATTTAAGCATTCTTAAGCTTTCTCCTTCCAATTAATGTTGTCTTTCCTCATGGGAGAAAAAGATGAATAATTTACTGAAACACAATATATAGGGTGAAGAATGAGCACTTGGAAGAGTGGCTGGGGAGGAAAATGTGCAGCTACAGACAGCACAAGATCAGCTGTGCATCAGAAACTTGTCCACAAAAGCTCTTAACTTCCAAGGAGAGAAAGGAACAGTGTTAATCCTGAACAGCAAAATAAAGCTGAAGAAAACTTGGAAGTCTCAAAAGTATTTCCTCTGTACTTTTGGTATAGTGGGATAAAATGACTCCAGCTTGCTTTTGTCTGTGCTGGCAGGGAATTGAAGATTACTATGGAGATATGGATTTCAAGATGGCAGGCACCAATAAAGGGATAACAGCACTGCAGGTATTGTGACATGAGATCTTCCTCGAGTGAAACTCTTAGAGAGTATTAGAAAAGCTTTCCTGACATGTTGATGGCACTTAATTCTTCTCATGTCAGGTTGATCTCAAGCTGCCAGGAATACCAATAAAAATTGTGGTGGAAGCTATTCAGCAAGCTACAGGTAGGTCTGTTCTTGGATTTACACCCATTTTATCATATTAAATGATATTAAGGTTTATGAAACTAAATAATAAACTAATCATTTTTTGTTCTCATTGTGGAAAAAACCAAGCTTCTGTCTTTATGAAATGGGTTTTGCTTAATCAATAACCTCCAAACTAACTTCAAAGTAACTTCAGCCATTGCATGATTTGGGCTAACACACATTACGTGACTGTTTAAATCTAACAGGATAATGTTATAAAAATAACAGCAAACTTTCTCTCATTTCACATAAATTCAGCTATATTTACAAGTGAAACTTGCTGCCATCTGTATTCTGACACGTGCAGCTAAACTATTCTTGAAACATATGAGAAAATGAAGCTGCATAGTTTAATAAGGATTTAATGAGTTGAAAAACTTTCAGCTTGACATTCTCCAGCTAGGCAGGAGACAGGTTTTGACAAGGAGTGTTTTTCACTGTGTAACAAAAGCTTCATATATTTATGTTAATCATATTAAAAACTATCGATTTTTTTTATTATTATTCCCTCTAGCTGCAAAGAGGGAGATTTTACAAATCATGAACCAAACACTGGCAAAACCCAGACCTAACAGAAAAGAAAGTGGACCAGTTGTAGGTAATGTTACTGTGTGAATTCATAGTATTCATAATTACCTTTTTAACAATAAAGTTCTGCTTAATAATGATTGATTGTTATATATTTTTGCCCTGTGGGAATAATTTGTGGAGGGGTTTTGGTTATTTTTGGTTATTTTGGGGGCATTTTTATTGCTACATGGGGCAGCACTTCAGCGTTCACCAGAAAAGAGAATTTAAGTGAAGTTATGTGAAGCTCTCACAAAATCAGAATTGATATAAATGAGAGTATCAGTATGGCTTAAGGTAATTTACAGTCATCAGAGTGTACTTTGTGTCTTTATCTATTTCAGTTCTTATCCGTAACTGCATCCCTGTTCAGCAAATACCACAGGTAGCTGTAAGAGATTAAAAGCTAAAGGAATGTGCCTTTTTGTGTGATAGCTTTCAAGATGATCATATTTAGCATTTCAAAGGATTTTTAAATGTTCTTTCAGAAACTATCCACGTTCCATTATCAAAAAGATTAAGATTCGTTGGTCCTGGGGCTTATAATTTGAAAAAACTTCAAGCACAGACTGGTGAGACATTCTTGATCCCTGTGGTAATTTATCTTCATGTGTTCCCCATTGTTTCAGACTTGTATGTTGAGCTGTTTCAATGCTCAGTGCAAAATGAAAATGAAAAAAATCTGGTATCTGTAGAGTACAGGTAGATGCTCTGCTTTGGACCTGAAACCCTTAGGTCTCTGGAGAACTTGATTAATGCTTTTCAGGGGATTGGGGTGGAGAAAAGGAGGAAAAATCCTATTTCCTTTTGGTTGCAAGTCTGTGTGGTCTGGCCACAGAACTCTAGAAGGGCAAAGAATTCTACAATTCTCGCTCCAAAACTCTTTCATTTCCCTTAGCTATTAATTCAGGTATTATTAAAAATCTCTGGGAAATTGATTCATAACCCTCAACATTTATTTGGGATGTTTTTTCCTGTTTTTTAAGGATTATAAAAATAATGTGTTCCTTTATGGCCCGCAGTTTATTGACGTCTTTGCAAGTAGGTGGTGGCCATATGCAGTTTTTCAATGCCTAAATTGAACAAGACTAAATAGTGATTAAAAGTCTGAGGTCTTAATGAGTGTGCAAAAGCATTCTGCTCTGAGCAATTCTTTACTGAGTGGGATTTTTCTGCAGTGTGCCCCTAAGTGCTGTCCTAAATCCCCATTTTCAGGTGTCACTGTAAGTCAGCTGGATGAAGAGACCTATTCCGTGTTTGCCCCCACACCAGGGGCAATGCATGAAGCCAGGGAATTCATTGGGGAAATCTGCAAAGATGATGTAAGGACAGACTTCTGCCTTTCACTTTTTCAGTTTGCTCTTTGTGACTTCATGCCTTACTGGTTTCTTTTTTTTTTTCCCTTCTACAGCAAGAAGTTAATTTGGAATTTGGGGCAATTTATACAGCCACAATTACTGAAATAAGGTATAAAAAGTTTTTTTGAAGTTGAAATTAACTTATTTACATAGCTATATTCCTAATACCTAAATATGATGTAAAATAATCATTGGGTTTTTAAGAGTGCCAAACTTTTGCTGGGGATATTGGCACCTGCATAATTTCTGGTGAATTTTTTTTTCCTGATAAGCTGGGGGGTTTTGCCGTTTGTTTAATTTTTAGAATGTCTCTAAATTATAAAACTTAAGGACTTTATCATCCTTGAATCTGAAAGTGATGGTATGAATTTGTTTTCCACTTTTCATCACAATGTTTGTCTTGTAAAAATTGCATTTTGGATGGTACCTATTACTGAAATACTGCCCTGAAGTAAGAAATTCTCATCCACTTTCAGTTAAGGAAACCTGAGTGTACATGTTATGGTGGGTAAAAGATTTTTAAGAAGGGATGGGTAAAACTTTGTTAACGAGAAGTTTATAAATGCTTACTTTGGGGACCATATCCAGAGCGAAATGTAGAGTTTCTTGATGCACTTTGGAATAACTGTGCTGTTTCCTGCTGCAGAGATTCTGGAGTGATGGTAAAACTGTACCCAAACATGACCCCAGTATTACTTCATAATTCACAGCTGGATCAAAGAAAGGTAACCCATTCTTAAACAGGTATAAAATGGGCAGTTAGATTTATTTTTAACCAATTGGCATGGCTGTAACACACTTACTGTTGTTCCACAGTCCATTTCCAGGTTTAAAGCTGTTAATTAGCAGCACTTTTTTGTTCTGATTTTTCCTGCCCTGTACTTTAAAGCTGCAAAGAATCAACTGTGTGACTCCTGCAGTCATTTTGACACCAAGTGCTTTGGCTCTGCAATACCCTTTTCCATGTAATACTTGGAAACCTGTTGTTCCTAAGGTAGTGCTGAGCCACTGGGTTGAAGTGTAGCATGAAGAACCCCTGAAAGAAGGGATTTTTATAACAAACTCTGATAATTTTATTTCTGAAAAACTCTGTGTTCTAGATTAAACACCCTAGTGCCCTGGGATTAGAAGTTGGACAAGAAATTCAGGTAATTATTTTTTTTAACTTTAAAATGCTAATAAAATGCTGTTCATATTTTAATTTTTTATCTATTTATTTTGTATTTATAAAGAAAATATTTTTCCATATTGGACTCCTTTTCTGTTCTAGTTAAAGGCCTGATCATTCAAATTAGATTTATTTATTGTCATACTCTTGCTATCTAGGCACCACAGTATTTGACAGCAAAATAGGCTGAAGGATGCTGATTTATGGCTTTTCTAGCATCAAATTGATAAAACCTCAAACCCATCCCCCATCTTTTAAGGAACATGCTATTTCCAGCTCTTGAAGTTGGTCAGTGTGAAAGTGCTTTGTTTCCTTACCAGGTTAAATACTTTGGCCGTGATCCCACTGATGGCAGAATGAGGCTTTCACGTAAAATTCTGCAGTCCCCAGCCACCAGCACCCTGAAAACCCTGACAGACAAACACAGCATTGTCCTGGGAGGGGCTGTTCCTCAGACATCCACCTCATCCCAGTGACAGGTAAGGCCAGCAGAGCAGCTTCAGTTGACTCAGGGCTGCACTTGACAGCTCTGCTAAAGAATTGTGGCAGTCTGCATTTGTACTGAGCAGTTACCCCTCAGTGCTGTGCAGGGACTTCTTGCCAGCTGTGTAGGAGCTTGTTGGGAGTTAACAACTGGCCCTTCACACGCTGTAGCTCTAGAAAGTTTGATATTATAAAACTGGTTCAAATTCCTTGAAAATCTCAGGCGGTCTGGACACCCCCCTCTGTCCAAAACAAACTTAGTTGTTCATCTCCAATATCCTTTTTCTCTACCTTTTAAAGAAAAAACCCAAACAGGGTATTGGAAGAGAAGAAAAAATAAGGTGCTTTCTTCATTAAGTCAATAGTGGAGAAGATTTCAGTCAATTAATGAAATGGTCAAAGCTCTTCCTTAGAAGTAGTTTTCCAGCATGTCAGAAGGCTTATGCCTCAGGTTTTCCCAAAATTTGTGTGGGTTTTCTTCTTCTTAGAAAGTTGCTAGGACAGGAAGATTTCTGATGTTAAAATCAGGAGCAGTTACACAGCAAGATTGGCAAATGCACAGTGCACCGGTGGGAACTCAAGGCAGTCTGTGGCAACCCTCTGAGAATGGTTGAGAGCACAAAAAGAAGGGAAAATTCACTGAAGAAATCTTGGTTTTAAGGAATGTTTTTGAATCTCATACTTTGATATGACTTGGTTACAAAGTGTTTTCTCTCTTTCAGGAGAAAAGGTGTGATAGTTGGTGAAAATACAAGTGACCTTTGCTAGAACCTCTACTTGTCTTCACAAGAACCTGCAGGTGGATGGTAGTGAATTGTATTTATAAAATAGACACTATTTATGCTTAAAGGTGATGTAGAACTTCAAAGCCTTCAAATTGATTAAAAACTTTAAAATAAAACGACAAACAAGCAATGCCCTCGTCTTGTGTAGCAAGGTTGAGGTGAGAATACAAGAACATGGAATTCTACAGACTGAGGAGATGGTATTTCAGTGCTAAAAATTATTCTCTTTTGAGTTACCGACTCAAAATAAAACTGTGAATATGGGAAGTCAGAACTGAACAACTCTTTTGTGGAAGAAGGAATTATCCTGTACACTTGGTCAAGAGTCACACTTGGCCAAAGTTTTACTGGTTTTTCAGTGTGCAAGAACGTTGAGCAAGACATAAAGACTTAGAGGTATCACCTTTAACATGATGGATGCTCTTTTAGATTAATGCATCACTCTCAAAATGTTCAGATGTGCTACACTATCTGAGCAGAACTTGGCTGAAATATCACCCCTTATCACCTGGGTTCATTAGCACTGACTTTTAAAATACATAATTAAAACATTAAAATACTGGTTTTGGACTGAACAATTGATGTGATAAATCTTCCCCTAAAACACTCTCATTAGGAGTGTCTTAATTCCTCTATTAATTACGTTGCATCAGTGAGTTCACTGATCTCTTTTAGACTTCAAAACATTTCCCAGGGGCTCACAAGTATTACTCGTTTTTCTACTGTGAGGTACAGACTTTGAAAATCAAACAGGGTCCTTGTGATGTTCACCAATTTGTATGCAGAACTAATAAGAAAATCAAATTCCCACCTGATGGCAAGTGGGCTCCGAACCTCCTGGAAAAAAAACCAAAGCATTGGGGAGAGGAGTAATGGGAATGTACAGTAAAAATGATTCCTTTTTTTATTCTAAGTATTAAAGAAGAAAGAAGTGAATGGTATGCTGCTCTGTAGCTGTCTCTGTCTTTCATCATGTAAGACTGAAAACTTGAAAAAAGTTTGGAAATACTGAAGAAAGATTTCCTTGGCAATCTCTACCTCCTCTTTGAGGGCTGTGTCTTAATTCTTAGTAAGAATTCAGATGTCACTTCTTACTGTGACAGTTGACTGATACATAATTGTTACATATGAATAATGTTAATAAAATTATGAAGGTCAGTGTTAAAGTCCTTGAACAGAAACTCGGATGTTGCCATTTCTGGTAACTTCGTAGAAATGGACCTCCCCAATCTAAGTGATTTTCCCTTTATTGTACACTAATTTCTGAGAGGCTGTGTTGTGGAGCTGGTCTCAGTAAAGCAGCTACTGCAGTGCTGGGGCATTGTCTGTTTGGTAGATGATGATAAAGGAGCAAAATTACTTTAATGTTGCTGTGGCAGAACCTGTACAGTCAGCCTGACTTTCTGCATCTGGAACCAGCTTTAGGCCCTGTGGGAAGGGGCGGGGGAAGAACACACTTGGGATCTGGCTGGGAGGAGCAGAAACCAGCTGCTCTTACCTGAGGAGAGAAGCTCAATGGGAGCCAAGAGTTGAGTAAGCGTGTGCTGCTCTGACCCTTCCTGGAGGGAAGGACATCCTGGGCTCTCTGAGAGCCAGCACGGGGCTGTGGCAGGAGGTGTTTGGCTCTCAGGTGGGATCAGCTATGATCAGAAACCAGGTGGGTTCAAAGTGCTCAAGAGAACAAGCTCAGTCCTTTTGCAGCAGATGGCTTTTTGTGTTTGAAATAGTGATTTATTTCTTCTTTCTTAGTGTTCAATATAATTAGCTTCTCTAATGACCTGTCTTAAATGGAACCATTGAAAGGAATTGCTTTGGAGAGTGAAGCTGGGTAGGGGCAGCATTGTAGTAGCTCAGGAGGGCCAGAAATTCCTTTGTTTGACAAGTCTGAAGTTTTCATGCAGGTGCAAAGAGCTGGGGTATCTTTAAATGCCAGCAATAAATATTACAAATGCTATCATAAAAGTGTAAAAGCTGGCCTAATTGTACTTCTGGGATTACCTGCCAGAGGGAATGATACAGTCTCTTAATTTCACTCCAAGAAATTTTAAGTGATTTAGAATGAGTTGTCTGTCTTGCTTGGGAAAACAAAAAAAAGGAGGTCTGCTGCTCAGGTTTTGACACTTGTGAGTTGTTCTGTCTGCTGTCTACCCTAATGAAATCCTTTGTTTTGATGAAGAACAGGGAATTCTCAACATTGATAACTTGATGGTGGTAATGGGGAAGGATGAGCTGCTAGCAGGTGCAACACCACAGTGGAAAATGTTGCTTTGCATTCTGTGCATCTTAAAGAGCAGAGACTTGGATGCTTTCCTGGTCTTAACCTGGGTTTAAATCCAGCATGTAACATTTGTTGGGGCAAGTATTGCATGTCTTGTCCAGGCAAAGCCCCCAGAACTGACTTGCTGGTTGTGGGTACCGATGGCAGGGTCGTGCTGGGCTTTACAACCTCCTGGATGCTGTTTTGGGCAAAGACACATCCCACATCTGAGTGAGTGCAATCCCAGTGTGTGCTGGAGTGATATTTTTCTACAGAGGTCATTGAGTTCATGCGTGGAGAGATCATGCATTTATTTCACAGCTGAAGCATGAGAAATAGTTTTTCATGCCAATTCTAATTCACATATCTCCTTTCTTTAATTATTCACCATAAGAATTTGCTCCAAAATACTTTGCTGTGGTTTCCTGCTGTTTTATATATCCCGAGAAGTGCTGCATTTAATCATGAGTAGAAGTCATGCATTTATTTTTGTGCATTTGGTTTGAAGAGCTAAAAAGCATGCACTGAAATTGGGCAGAGAGGAGAGAGTTCATGAGCACCAGATTTCCTGAGGCAGAAATATGCTGTGGTCATTGGGGTTTGTGTTTCTTTTTGTGTGATTGTTTTTTATTGAGCTTTCCCTAAGGTAGAAATATGCTCAGCGTGTAAAACCTTGCAAGGAAAGGCCACTGAAACGTAGCAGGGAAGGCTTGTGTGAACCTGACTGTAAACTGGTTCACGTGACTCTCAGTCCAGGGTTTTGAAACCACTTAACATGGTCTTTTTATAGTTACTGACTCACTTATCCATAATGATGCACATGTCCCAAAGTGTGCTCCTATACAGCTAAATATAAGTGTATACAGTAATTCCCAGAGGTGTATCCTGTATTTTCGTGGTGCCCTTAGGATGAATCTTAGAGGCTTGCTACAATGAACATCAGAGCAAAAGCTGAGACTTGAATGTTACTTAGATGCTAGGTTTTCTAAATCTGCCCAGAGCATGTTTGGAAAAGTTGCACATAGTTACTTAGAGTGGCATAGTTTGTTGGAAACCCTTTCCTTCCCTTCCTCTGGAAGGACATTTGAACTTGAGAACAGAGAAATGCCAGTCGTGTGAATAAGAGCCATACCGGTGTAACTGCTTTCACCGTGAGGCAAGAGCCAGGAAAGTCTGGCTTTGTCTGGGAATGAGGCACACCCTGGCCTCAGGAGCGCTTGCCCTCCCTCCTTCCCCTTCAGAGCCTAAAAATTGGGTTCGGAGAGACATTGAAGCTTCCCCTGTCCCCAGTTCCCTATTCTTTCACACAGCTTGACTCCTTGAACGCTTTTGGGTCTTTTTTCCCTACTCCCACACAAGCACGGAGATGTGATTATTTTTTTATTTGTAGTACAGAGGAAACGTGAAGATGGTGTTTAGTGTGGAAACCTTTAGATTTACAGACTCCACGATGCTTGGCAAGCGGTCTGTCTTAAATTGTACGCTGTGTGTAAGGGCTAATTTAGCACGTTTCTCTCATTCTTGAAGCTTCAACTTCAGTTTAGCTTTCGAGCCTTCTGTGGAAATGTACAAAGCAGACACAGACTGTATGTTACAGTATGGCTGTTGCTGTAAGGAGATGCTGCTCCCTAACCTTTCTGCCGTTTTGTGATGCAGGGGGCACCTTTTTGTCCTAAAAACTGAAACTCTTCCAGTTGAGTGTGCTGTTTCAATTTATCCTGTCCGGGGTGTGGGGCTCGCCCGTCATTTTGTGTGACGGCGGTGGGTGGCACTTTCTGTGGCGTAAGGGGGGAGGCGTGTGTTTCGTCAGCGGTGGCACCAGCTTTTAGACAGACTTGAAAAAGAAAACGGAAAAAAAAAAAAAAAAAAAAAAAAAGGCTTTTTCGGGGGAACATGTGAGCCATTGGGCGTTAGAAGATAGTGATGTCCCTACACCCCGTGTGGGTGAGGGCAGCCGCCATTTTGCTCCCACCTCCCCGTTCCCGCCTCGAGGCCGTGAGGGAGCGCGCGCGGCCCCGCCCCTGTGGCCCCGCCCCGTGGCCGCCGTCCTGTGATGGTGTAACGCTCCTCTGGGAA